>JASAND010010497.1:0-124551 GCA_030248195.1 Trissonchulus latispiculum
TAAGAATTACTTCCTTTTTTTCATTTTAATCTGTAATGGGGGTGTGAAATATGTAGAAGAGCTGTTGTACAGTGTTCAATTTGATCCAGCTTATGTTAGTGCAGGGCCCTTCACAAAAGGGCCACAATTAATCACGAAAGTTGACTAAAATCTCGGTCAAAATTGGCTAAATCGAAGATTTGCAAAATCGCCAATTTTGAGAGCGATTTTTTCCAGCTATCACGAAAATAACAATGTTCGGAAAAACTTGTAAACTTCCGATTTTGCCAATTTTAACCTCGATTTTTGCCAACTGTTATTCTTCTCGTGTACAGGGTATATTATCTATATTTCCATTTTTGAATGTTTGAAAATTACTTTCTTGTTTTAGCTGTCACTCTGATCTTGAACTATCTGTTAGATCGGATTTCTTCGGCATTGAAACCCAAAAAGCGGAAGGACCTCCCTACCCTAGCTGAACTATGCTACTGGATACTGTACCATTTTCTGAAGTGTCATCTTGATTGCGCTACCCAGCTGTCCAGTCTCCCACCTGCCAGCCTGCTGAGCCCTCTGAAAGCAATTTTTCGCTCCGCTTTGCTTATCTGCAGAAGTCCTGCTTCCAACCTTCGCTGTAGTGACTGTACAGGTCCAACTCCTCTGCGTATGTTGGATGAAATCTTGCAGAAGTGTGCTGAAATTCTGCCGGTGGGCGAGTTCTGCTCACTGACTTCCTATTTGCGGGACTTGACTTTTGACCCTACCACGATCTGTAGTGATGGCGAACGATTAGAAGATTTGCAGACGCTGTGTCTCCGGCATTTGGTTGATACTGCTGAAAAACTGCCAACTGAGAACTCTCTTGAGAGCGAGCAGTTCGTTTGCCAGCTGGACGAAATTATAGACCAGCTGGCAGCGAAAAATTTAAACATCGATTTGTTTCACGTGCTGCCATTGTGTTTGCGTATTTTGCCTTTGTTTTCGGAAAATTCTGAAACCATTAAAAAGATTAATCTTTTGGTTTCCAAAACTTTTGATATTGTGACCGAAGATAAGATTACTGACTGTCAGGCTTGGCTCCATGCGGCGGAGTGTCTAATGACTGTCTGCAAATTCAGCACAAAACTGTTGGCACGTGGAATTGTTTTGCCTTGCAGTCATGCTGACGCTGCACAAATCATTGTGCAGCATTTGTGCAATTCACCGCACGATTTGCAGCTGGACTGCAAGCTCCGGCAACGGTTTCTGAGCAAAGTTGTGCACCTGCTGAGCGGCCCCGACGCGCTGGAATTGTTGCTCAGTTCTGAGTTGCCTGAATCTGAAGTCGCCGTAAGCTTTCGACTAGACTGTTTGAAGACGGTCCTGGACAGTGAAACCCTGTCAGCATTTCTGGTCGATTCGAAAGACACAAACTGTGCGGAAAGTCACAAATTTTTTGTGCACTTTTCTGGTCAAACTGACCGATTGGATTTCCACTGCATTGAATTTGCCCTCCCATTCTGAGTCTAAGCTTTTCCTGCTTCAGTCTGCCTATGCCTGCTTGCAGAGCCTTATTACTCGTCTTCCTAAACGTAGCTTCGATCCTGACGATTTAGCACTGATAACCAATTTATTGGTGTCCTTTTTGCTGATCAACCAGTCACGTTGACTGCCGAGCCGACACGGCTGGCAGCTGTTTTTTGCAGCACATATCACGTGACTGTGGCCCTTGTGACGGAATTTATTACCTACTCTCATCGTCAGGCTGGCGTGATCACTAATCTGGTTAGCCTGATGACACAGTTTGTGCTAAAGCTGGCTTCTCAGCCAACCCAGAAAGCTGCGGCCGAACAGGCGGCTTATTCTTGTGCCCGACGTTTGGCTGAATTGTGGTGCCTGTTGGCTAGATTTGAGAAGGACTTTCAGAAACTGGCTCCCTACCTTGTTGCTGACTATGTTCATGCCTTAGTTCAGTATCCCTCCTTGGCGCCTGAGTGTAAGGTTATCATGTCACGGGGTTTGCATAAACTGTTTGATCTGTGTGATAAACATGCAATGGCTTTGCTGCAGAGCAATCTTAGCAGTGCAGACAGGGAGCAGTTAAAAGTATTGTACGATGAATATAGAAAATTCTATAAGTTTGATTTTAGTATTTGAATTTTATTTATTGATATATGTTGAATTTTTGTTTGTTTATACACTGTTATTGTTATTTGTTATTAAATAAAATATTGTCATCATTTGTCTTAATATGCCTTAGTTAGCTAGTTTTGCATTTCTATTAAGGAATTGATGTTGAGCGTAGGAAACGCATAACAATTTGGCCTTTTTGAAATTTCTCAGTGAGGAATGTTTCTGTTCAGGGTAGACCGTAAGTGTGGTGCGGGAACAGTTTATCCCTAGTTGTGCCCAAAATTTCTGGCGTGTGCTAAGGAAAGGAAGTTTGTGTCTATCGAATTATAAAAGAACGGTGTATGTAGGGAGTAGGCGAGAAATTAATCGAAATGTATTTTAGTAAAAGTCACTGCTTCAAATAATATTCGGATATGCGCCAATGCACCTATGTACATGGATATCTGGATGTGAACAAATTGGTGCCTGTTTGTCACGAGCCAGAGTCACAGTTTAAACCCACGAATTCACAGGTTGCGAGGAAAGACAAACCTTACGGTTAAGGTTTCCACTCAAAATAATTTCTGCTTCATTCACCTATCTGAAATAATCTGTTTCAGTCGATGGACCAAGAGCTATATTCACTGATCTAACTAAGTTGCAGCAGTGATACAGGATCTGGTGGTGATCAGGCAGTAAACTAATGATTATCACGGACGCCGCGGTTCCTTTTCTCGTGATCGTCGTTTTTTTCTGCAAAAATTTCTTTTATTTTCTTTTTTCCTGTAATTTTCTGAAAATCGACAAAAATCTGACTAAAATTTAATCTTATTATTGTGGTAATTTCAAAAAATTTTCCGGCTTCGCCAGAATATTATTTACTTAGTTTTTCAGTTCTGTTCTAGAATAGCGAAATCTAATCACACTTTTACTTAAGGTGGTGATTCCTTTTGGGCACATATTATTGGTTGACGGTCAAATCAAGATGAAACTTTCCGAAATAAGTTTATTTAACATTCTAACACTCTCCGCGCAATCCCGCTTCAAAAATTCGACGTCTCCGTTCAGGATGGTTTTTGTCAATTTTTTACAGTTTGCTGTACAGCTATGATTATATTCATTTGAAAGATTTTGTTGAGCTCTACATTTTTGCTTTTTGACGTACCTTTCTAGATTTTCGCTATCGTGAGATATAGTCGATTTTCCTATTTTGGCGTTGTAAACGCCATTTTTCCAGAAATCAAAGAATCCGCCATTTCTTGTGCTACGTAGCCGTAAAATTAAACTACGGGTGTCAATTTGAAGGTCTCGTCGAGACCGATTATCCGTGACATTATAATCTAATTTCTACCCCGTACACTGCTATCATAGAAAATGTAGTTTTTGCAAAAACGACCAAATTTTTTCCAGCGATTGTGGAGCATTTACTATGCAAGCTAGATGGTTGCCACTAATTGGACGTGTTTTACACTAAAAACCCAGGGACCCTTTTTTAGTTGTCCCGACTGCTGCTTTCTAGCTAAAGTGGTCGCTTGCCAAAGTTGGGAAAAGTAGGCAAAATCCAGGTTGCGCATACATTTTAGCTAATTTCTTTATAACGAAGGGTGGTTTCATAACTAAAAAATGGTCCCCAGCCATAATAGCATTTTTACTGTGGTCAAGGAGACGATGCTTCAAACGCGTCCGTATTTGCATTCTAACTAAGTAGCAGTTTTGCTCAAATTCACAAATTTTTGCTATAAAACTTATGTGAATGTTTCAAAAAATTGTTTGGCTATTTACAATGAAAAAATTTATATACAGATTTAGTCACCGGTTCTATTCCAAAAACAAAAATTCTTTTAGGGGTTTGTGCCTTGTCTTCCCCCTGCAAGAAAAATCCGTCCCTGCAGAATCGCATTCCCTCCCCGGTATATGTGAAATCCTGGATGTGGCGGTATTGCAGGTGCGTGCGTGCACCACCTGTGGCAACATCACTTTCGGTTGAATGGGAATACTTGAAAAGCAAAAACTTGTGTGAAAAAGTGCTTAATCTGTATATTTTTGCTCAGTAACGCCTGTAAAAATTCCTATTTTTTCCTATTTTTTGTCGGCCAAATTTCTTTTTTCCTTTTTTTGGGTGCAAAATTCCCTTTTTATTTCCTTTTGTCTGAGAAACGTCGCGCGGCAGCCCTGGATTATTCATCCTTTCTCAGCTGATTCTATGTCCTATTTCTTTAAGGTTTAATAGGTAGGGTAGGGTAGGATTAGACGGGCTAACTAGCAGCCTGGAGCCAATTTCATAAACTTGCATTTGGACTTGTCTATACTTGACTTGAACTTTAGTGTTTCGTAAAAACGTTTCCTTCTATTTGCGGAAATTAGTTAAGCAAGTTGCCAAGCCTAAGAAATTGGAAACCCAAGTTCTAGTGGAAGTTTGTAAGCAACTGATTTTAAACGAAGAATGTTTGAAACCTCGTAAAAACTCAAAAAATTTTGAAATTCGTAGTGTGCAACAACAGTGTCCCAATTAAAGAAGACAGAAAGTTGCACGCCACGCCCGAAAAATCATCTGGCACTTGGCAGACTCTAACACGTGTTCTCCTGCTTAAGACGTAGTTCGCAGTAGACTCTCTAACCAACTGTGCCACGCGTGCTTCAATGGAATGAGCTGCAGCCGAAATTCGAATCTAATGAGTACAACTTCCAATTTACTGGTGCACAAGTTGAAGTTCAGTGTTTCATGAAACTTTCTTTCCACTTGCTGAAATGAGCTAAGCAAGTTGACAGACTTGAGAACTTGTAAACGCAAGTTAGAGTGGAAGTTTGCAAGTAGTTGATTTTAAAAATTTGGCCAATATTTAAAAATAAAAAGTTTAAAAACGAAAAAACTTGTTTAAGATTGTCCAACGACAATATCCCAAAGAGTCTTGTCATGACATTTTTCGAAAAAATATTAATAATAGAATAATTTATAGCAAGTTTTGATGTATGTAGTGGTTCAGTGAAAATTTACTCTACTACTTGCACCGCAAGTGCAAATTTCAAGTTAATGTATTGAGCACTTTTATGCAACTGAATCTTAAATCTAAAAATCTGAATCAGATTTTTTCTGTTGTTTTATCGATTGTCCATCCCTGGGGTTGGAGAGCTATATATTGCTTTTTCAACTTTGACTAAGATTAAGACTTCTCCTGAGTAATAAACATAAATTACTTTTCCTGTTCCAGCTTTATCATGACGTAAAGAACTGTATTTCCGGAATTTTCTTAAACAATGGCAGGATACTATGGCGATGAAGGATTGGAGGATCTGTCGTCACGTGACAGTTTTGAAGGCCCTCCGCCCCCTTTGCCCCTGGGCAGCTATGAATGGAAGGACATTACGGAGGATTTTCAGGAGGCGGCCGAAAGGCTCAAGCTGGGCGAACTGGTTCACGGGGAGCACTTTTCCCTGTTTGAGGGAATGTCCGCCATCGAGCTGATGGATCCCAAAATGGACGCTGGGATGCAGCAAAGCTGTAATCTGGAATTTGATGATGCAGTTCGGGAGGGAAAGTTGAAGATCACGGATCTGGGCTGGGCTGAACTGATTGCCATAATTGATGGTTCGGTTGCTTGCATGGTAAGCCGGCCAATTTTTTGGCAATTTTGTCACAAAATTTACACACTGTTGTTGCACCTCTAGAGAGACGTGCTTACGTAGCTTGATGTAAGTACACATGTGTAGTATATGGCCATCTCAGTTATTTTATGTGCCTTAGTTTTCGTGCATTTTTGATAGATGAAGTTTGACTCGAGGCACCCACGACATGATGTATATAAATTGTAAATTGTTAATAGGCTAACAAACGAGTCCCCAAAGGCAATGTGCTACAAAGTATGATGTTTTGTTTCAAACCTTCTGATTTAGGTAACCTGGTTGGAAGGACACTCTTTGGCGCAAACACTTTTCACCAGTCTGTATCTGCACAAGCCAGCCAACATTCAAGATGTGATGCTGAGAGCTTTCTCGCTTGGCCTTCTTCGATTTGTCAGTCTCTGTAAAGATATCATCTTACGAGCTGGTGTTTGGGAAGAGGTACTCACCTTTACTGTATTGCAGTAGTGACTACGTTTGTAACTGGGCTTTTTAGGCAAAAATAGATGGGGACGCCACCCTCCCCCCCAGTACTAAAAGTGAGGGACGGAAAATAAAATGCTAAAAATGAATTATATACAAGTAGTATACATAAACAGCTTTAAGTAAGCTAAGACGTGCTCAAAAATTAAGTTTAAGTACCAGAATTATATAAGGATTTTAGAACAAAACGTTCTAAAACAATTTTGGAAATTTTGATCAAAGATCCAAAAATTTGGCCAATTTTAGGCACCCTAGGGGGTGAGTGGTAGAATCACTATAACATTGGAGTACCAAAACGTGCCCCCTTAGTTAAAAACCACAGTGGAAACTAAGAATAAGGGTGGGGTGTGGGGCTCCCCATAAACAGCTTTCCCCTTCCAAAATCCCCCCCTGAAGTGGGTCCTCCTTTTAGTACCGACTTTTGCCGTGAAAAAATAGTCCAAAAGGCCAAATTGTCAAAAAGTTTAAAGTTTCCGGCTTCGCCGGAGACCTTTAGTCGATTTTTTCGTATTTAAGCACTAAATCCGCTTATTTTTGCGCTAAAAACGAATTTTTTGGCTATTACTACGAAAATAGCTTAATTTTTATCATGTTTTTAAAAAACATTTTGAAAAATTTTCGCCCCCGCCCCAGGGTATTTTTACCCGAAAATTCTTTTCCCCCCTCCGAAATCGCCGTCCCTCGGGAATTTTTGGCTTCCCGTTCAATGAGGACTACATTTTTGCCAAAATGTGCAAACTTTCAAGAATGTTCCGGCTTCGCGGGAGATTTTTTCTTAAAAATAGCTATTTTTAGCTAAGACCTGGCATATTTGAGAACTTTTTGCGTTTCTACGGGCTAAATATATACGCCAAAAATACCAATTTTTGGCTCATGTTTGCAAAAGCTCGTCGACCCCCCTTCCCGAGAAAAAATACCCTGCCCCCAATAAAATGACTCTGCCGAGGGCCCCCCACCAAAGAGCCCTCCCACCAAAAGTTCCCTATAATAAGCCCAGGCGTATTGGCCCTAGCTAGAGAGTGACAAGCGTCAAAATATAATGTAAGGGCAAAGGGAGGCAGAAATTCATTGTGCAAAATAATCCCGTTTTCTATAAAGTAAAACTGCTGTATTTTTAACTACGATCGTAGATATCCAGAGCTTAGGCCTTCCACAAAGCCGATTTCTGTCAGAGTTATGTTGCATGACATAGGGAAGAGCGCAATCTTGACATTTTTTGATACGCGTAACCAGTTATAATTTTTGAATGCATCTTTTATTTGACTGTTCGTTTGTTTAGGAGGATTTCCAGTCAATGACTTATGGCTTTGATTTGGCTCATGGCCTAACCGATGCCAGAGCTGTAGCATTGCTCAAGGATGTTGAAGATGATCTCACCAGACGAATTAAAGTTGAAATTTAAAATATAAATTTTAAAAATTCAAACAAGAATAATGTATGCGGCGAAGTTTGATTATTCTCTAGCAAATCATAGGTTAGGAGAGACAAAACTCTTCCCAGTACTTTCACTTGTCATCGATATGTTCAAAGTTTCTACTTTTCGGACAGGCGTTTTGGCCGTTGTCCTTTGATTATTTTTACTTTATATTTATTGATGGTCTTTTTTTGAGGGTAATTGAGTGAATAGATCAATTTTGCATTGCATCTTATTGTTTTTGCATTACAGACCGCTACCAAGTCAACGCAGGCAGCTGAAAAGGATACAGATGTGGTGAGAAAATTGTTTGCTTTACCTAATCGATTTAGTTTTCGTGCCGTCTTTTGACGTTCTAAGTCTCTTGCGTAGATGGGGTGGGATCAGAAGCAAACCGGAATGGATGTCTAATTTGAGTACGTGGCTCGTTTGCTCCCAAACTTCCCTCGCAGTGGGTAGGCCGAACACATTACAAGAAGCAGGTAGATCTCATGGGGTTCCTTCTACCGGGAACTCAGCGTCCTACTCTTGACGATAAGTGAATTCAGGGTTGTCTAGTACCTGGGCTTATTCTAGTGGGGGGGGGGGGTTTGGGGCCCCCCATAAACACCTCCCCCCAAAAATCGTCACCCCCCCCCCAAAATCGCCCCCCCCCAAAAAGTGGGCGCCCCTTTTGGTACCAACTTTTGCCCTGAAAAAATCGCTCAGAAGGCCAAATTTTCAAAAATTTTCCGGCTTCGCCGGAGATTTTTAGTCGATTTGTGCCTATTTAAGCGCTATTTTTGCACTAAAAGTGAACTTTTTGGGGATTACTATAAAAACAGCGCTATTTTTAGCATGTTTTTAGAAAAATTTTGAAAACTTTTCGCCCCCCCCCCAAGAATGACTCGCCCCCCGAGGCCCCCCCAAAGAGACCCCCAAAGAGACCCCCCCAAGAAAATTTCCCTAGAATAAGCCCAGCGTGCACATCCACCAGCAAGGCAATACACGGGCTGACCAATTTAACGCCTCATCCGACCGGCTTAGCAGTGGCCTAAGTTTATTGTGCAAGAAAACAATGGAACGTCATTATGGCTAAGATGACTGGGAAGGTTTTTGGCCGCTGTCGGGGGTGAAATCTCATCGTTGCCCCGACCAAAGCTTGGCCTGGGCATTTTGGCTTATTTTAAGCCATAATTTATGGGAAGTGGCGCAAATTCTCGCTCGCCCCGCTTTTTTTTGTAAAAAACTAACTGCTATGAATAGATGAAAACTGACCAATTTTGGGTGTTTTTAAGCTAACATAGCGTAAATTTAGTTGCGTAAATTTAGTTTCTGGCATAGTGGAAATTTTCTGAAAATGTTTGATAATGGCAAAATTTTGACAACTGTTTGGGTTATGGGAGGGAGGTAGTAATTTGTGGGAGGGGGGCTTTTCGTAAGTCTGTCATGGGCCAAAAGTTCTGTCTTAAAAAGTGAAAAATTTGTAAAATTGCTAAAGTTTGGCGATGGAGCTGACATAGACCTTGGGTCAGACCAGCGTGCATCCCTAGTCTTCATAAAACAGAAAAAAGGAAAGTGTAATGGCTCCCTCGCCCTACTAGCAGGGAAGGAAATCCCGAAAATATGGCGAGTTAAAATCCTGTGTCTAATATTAGTGTGAAAAGTAGCAGAAAAGCTGCCTTCTTTTCGGCATAGGCCAATAAATAAGTTTAAAAATGTTTTATTTCCCGCTTGAAAGTCCACATTTTCACTGAAAGAGGGGGAGGATGAGAAAATCTGAAAAAGGTAAGGAGACGAGGACGAGTGTAGGACAACCGTAAAAATGGGCCAAATCCCCGGTTGGGTATGTTTTTTGTTTTAGGAACTGGCTCAGCTGACTGCAGTCATGAATCGAGTGAAATTTTTGCGGCAGCTGTTTCTGTCTTTGCTTACTGTTACTACCAAAGACATGAAACACTTACCAGTAAGTGCTTGTCTTCTCACTTGAATTTTTTGGCTCTACGTTTTTTTGCAAGTAGTGTGGGGAATAGGCTGTCTCATTTTTTTACAACTGTACTGGAGATATAGTCTTCCATAGAGTATCACCGTATCGAACATGATGGAAGTTTCTTAAACAGGTTCACCTCTTAAACATCATAGGTACCTTTCATCCAACATTAAGTCTCTGCTCATTAAGTGCAGTAGTATATAGATAAAATAAGCAGGCGTTAGTTCGATTTTCTGGCCAAAATCGTGGGGGGAGTGGGGCACCTCTGAAATGGTTAAGGAGTCATAGTTATGTTAAGTGGTATATAAATTGGCGATGTCAAATTGGTGTAAATTTGCAGAAAATGGTTATAGATATGAACAGCAAATATAATTATAATTAAGACGTAAGAATTTTAATATAGATAATACTTACCCTAATAAAAAATTAAGAACTGGGCTTATTCTAGTGTTGGGGGTGGGGTCCCCATAAACACCTCCAAATCGTGTTCTTCCCCCCTCAAATCGCCAACCCACAAAAAGTGGATGCCCCTTTTGGTACCAATTTTTGCCTTGAAAAAATCTCTCAGAAATCCAAATTTTCGAAAATTTTCCAGCTTCCACGAGATTTTTAGTCGAGTTTTTGCCTATGTAAACGCTATTTTTGCACTAAAAATGAACGTTTTAGCGATTACTATACAAATAGCGCAATTTAACATGTTTTTAGAAAAATTTTGAAAAATCCTCCCCCTAAAGTGACTCGCCCCCGAACCCCCCCCCCCAAGAGCCCCCCGAGAAAAATTACATAGTTAGAAAAAATTATATGCTTAGAATAAGTCCAGAAGGAAGACATGCCTAATAAAATGCTCGATTTATGAATAATATTTGCCAACCGCTCCGACGCGGTACCCGGCCACATGACTTCTTGCTTTCTTTGGTAAATTTTAATTTACTAAATAAACATAAAAGTGCTGAAAAGGGATGCAAAAGTCGCCAAAAGCTGTAGGCAATGCCGCTAAAGGTTTAATCTTTGACGAAACAACTACAAGGTTTGCAACTCTGGTTGCCTCTAAGTAAGTGAGAATGCCGAAACAGTGGATGCTGGTGGGGGGGGGGGGTATGGCAGGGAAGCCCCCAAATTATGGGCGCTTGTTACTTCCTCAATAACACACCTGTTTTACTGCTGATGAGATGCTAGTTATTTTGTTTTCATTGTAGTTGAAATTAATAGTGTAAACGTACTATGTTTCATAAGTGTTCTTGTTTACTGATTTATCTGTTCGGCTTGTGAGTTAAGGTGCATTCATAGTTTCTGTCGCAAGCAGACGCGCGTCAACGCGCGTACGTACGCGTCTGCACGCGTTTGTGAGCATGAATTCGTTACAACTGATCTTAAACGGTTAAGGGGGGGGTCCATTTTTGGCCGATTTTTCGACCATCTCCGATTTTGCTCATTTTCACATATTTTGTTGTCCGATTGGTATATTTTAACGAGTTTTTAAAATGAAGGTCGGATCTCTTACGGTTAGCGAGTAATTTCACCTCAAAGCTGATGTCAGTATGTGTTAAACATAGGAAACGGAAAAAGTGGTGATTTTTTCCGTGCGCCTGAGAAATCTCGCCAACGACAAAACGGATCACTTCAACGTCCATCTTATATCATAAGTACGATCTAGAAGGGTGATTTGTAGGAAGCAGAATTTTAATTTTGGGGCTTCAAAAATTTTTAATTAATTTTTTAAGTTTGCGAACAGCCAAATTTGACTGTTTTGCAACGTTGGAATTGGGGGTCAGCAACTTTGATGAAATATTCTGAAAGCTGTAAGGCCTAATTAAAAATTCTACTTCCTACAAATCACAGCTTATGACAAGACAATTCGAACGATCCCAATTGATCCTGGTTAACTCTGTTCGATTTCGAGATTTCTCTGGCGCAGAAATCTCAATTTTTAGCAAAATTTTGAAAATTCCCGTTTTTTGGCAAATAACACAGAGCTATGGCAACACAGACCTATAAATGTTAGACTACTATTTGCGCACCATTATTGATGACTTTAGGTCGAGTTTGGGCACAAATGGTGCAGGATAGTGCACCCAGTTGGTCGCTGGGGTTAAATATGGGGGTCTGACAACCATAATCTCAAAAATAGTGATTTTTCAAATTTTTCGAAATATGTTAAATTTTATATCAATCGAAAGCTCTCATTGTCCTGAACATTTTTTCTTCTTGGACTATTGCCCGAAAATGCACCAAATTCAAGTTATTGGCCGTTAAATGATTTTCGTTTTCAATGCTTTCCAGCGCCGGTGCTACTCCCTAAAATCACTAAATAAAGTAATAAAGAAAAGTTTTCCCGTTCAAAGCTACCCTAACTTCTTTGTTTGCATCAGATAATAAACATACAACTGAATGAAGCTCCATTCTGAAGGAAGTTCAGGTGTAAAGTGCCTTTATTTGCTGCGGCACCGCCGTTTTCACTTGTTTTCAAATTGCATGCAATTAATAGCAGGTTACTCGTTAAGTACTAAACGAAACTACTCGAAATTGAAACTCGATATGCAGGACATATGTGACAAAAGTTTGTGTGAAAATGAGCGAAATCCGTGACCATAAAATTTTTCATGGTGGACCCCCCCCCCCTTAAATCAGCATGCTACAGTCTGAGGCGTCGACGTGCATGCACCTTTAGTTTTGTTTCTCTGTTTGCCAGGCTGGTGCCAGAAGTGCCAACAATAATGCTACAAACTTGGAGGAAACCGTTCGTCTCCTTAGTCAGTCTGAACGTCTTCTGGACTCGCTGATTGAGACAGTCCCGCTGGGTGACGAATTTGTAACAGAAACCAAAGGTATTGATTGACGAATCTAATCAAATATTAATAACCAACCTGCCTAACTGTCTAGTCTCACTACACTTTCTGTGTAAGCAGTTAACTTTACTTCCATTTTTTGCCAGACCAGGAATCA
Organism: Trissonchulus latispiculum; assembly: GCA_030248195.1. NCBI lineage: Eukaryota > Metazoa > Nematoda > Enoplea > Enoplida > Ironidae > Trissonchulus > Trissonchulus latispiculum. Next base: position 12,498 of record JASAND010010497.1, read on the forward strand.
AACTAATCTTTAGCCATCCTCCGATCCATTTACATGAAGTTTAGTCTTTATGGAGAAGTCAGTCTTATCAAGTCGTTAACTTGGGTTGAAGATACTATCTTCAGCAAAGGGTTGAGAACGTAACCACTTTCATTATTCAAACGTAACTTTGATTGAAAACTCCAGGGCATAATAAAATTATTTCAAGTTTAAGTCAGTTATTTGCAACCAGTGTCAATTTTCTTGAGGGTTTGAAGGAGTTTTACCATTCCGTCAGGAGCAGAGCCGCTTCTGTAAATACCGACTTTCTTGAATATTTCGTTCTTTACACCTGGATAGATCACTCTCTCAGAGCCTCCATAAAATCACTGGTGAGAGGAAAATAATTTAATCTCCGTAGCCTCGGAATGGAAAGCTTCGCTCTTTTGCGTGGCATCGGTTTTCCTGCTTGGGACCTCATTCGGGCTGCAATATTCGGGTCGGAAGCATACGTGTCTTGGGGGGGGGGGTGCACCTTCCCCCCCCCTCCTCCAGAGGGTTCGCTCACCCCCCCCCCCGAATCAGAATCACTTAGGTCAATATGCCTTCTGTCCTGACCTTTTCCGATTCTTGGTTAGTGAACCGAACGTATCCGGGTCGGTTGGAATTTTCCTGAAGGAAAGAAATTTTTAGCGTGCAAATTCCTGTGAAATCCGATATTTTGAAATTTTTGAAAATTCTCGAAATTTTATATTTCATAAAAATATTCCTCTCATCGCCAGGAGTCTGAGAGTATAATGTTATCGGTCTCTGATGAAATTTAAATGCAGTGGAAGTGATCGCAGTTTTCTAAGCAAATTGTTAGTCAGACTTTAGTTGTGTTGTGCTTCTGTCAAACGTTTGTGGTTATACCTTTGGGAAGACAACTTTGATTAAATTGCTGTTTATCCTTATGCATAAAGCTACGCGCCTGTCGTGTGGTTGTTTCAGAGGAAGGCTGTGTCCTATTTCCTGGCTTTTTCCCCGGTATAACCCGTCACCTCTTGCCGCCCACGTTCCCTCGGCAAACCCAGATCTGTGGCAGACTGGAAGCCGTTCACTATCTGGGCCAGCTGCTTCAACGACTCCGTCTCATCTGTGCCCTTCCGGCCCAGGCCGGCTCATTTGATACCATTTTGGTAGGTCGACGTCTGGAGTAAGACGATGTTTGTCTTCTATTTAAAGCTGTACTGCTGCAAAGGAACCTGTTTTTTGAATGCTAAGACGGCATTATAAAGCAATGAGTTTCCAGCATAGTACCTTATTTAATCCTGGGTGGGGTGTGGAGTTGGTATTCCATTAGAAAACGTTTCCCTTTGGTTGGCACTAAAGATGGTTAATCCTGAAATTTTTTCATTGATTAGAGGCAGTTTTTTCTGTTAAACCCGGGTGTGGTTCGAGTTTTGGAATGATGTAGTGAGTCAGCTGTTACGGTTTCTGAGTATACAGCACTGCATGGGCATAATTTTATGCGTTTCATTGCCAAGCAAATTTTAATATTTTACATATTGCTTGCTATCTGTTTATTTTTTCCACGTTGATGTTTTGCCTGATTTTAGGAATTTTTCCGCGACTTCAGTCTGCGTGAAACTTGTGTTCTGTCGCGCTCTGTACTACAGGTGTGTATTAATGCTGTACCCAAGTCCATGTTTAGTTTAAGTTCAAGACACTGCGAATAACGTTGACATTTGCAGAGCTAATTCTTATCGTATTCCATTACATTTTTGGGATGGTATTAGGACTGTGGTCTGTAGGCGCGCAGTCAAGATTTTGAATAGTCGGATTTTACGTGGTTAACTTTTGTTGCCACACTACGAATTTCGCAAGAGACAAGAAATGGGGTGCATTGTCGTGTAGACCCCAAGATAACATTTTTGTCTTTCTTTACTTTAACAGCAGTCGGGTTCCACTTCTCCTAGCCAGTGTAGGTATCTGGTGAGAGTGCCGCCAAAACGTTGAGAATTTTTAAGTGGCTTGAACTTTCATGGTGTAAACATTTACAAATATTAGACGTATCTAATATATCCTTGGAAAACTACATGTTTAAGGGCGAGTTCTGTAGATGAATTAAATTAAGCTTGATTCTGATTGTCTTTATAGGACGCGAAGACTGGCTTTTTCCTAGGCAAAAATATCTGGGGGGAGAAGTCTGGGGGGCGGTCCCCCGCCCCAGGTCTGGGGGGAGGGGAAGAAAAGTTTTTCAAAAATGCTTAACAAATAGCTATTTTTTGCTGCTGGGCTTGAAAATTAACTATTTTCACCTAGATTTAAGCTAAAAATTGCTGAAAATGCTTAAAAATGTCTAAAAATCCGACGAAGCCGGAAAAATTCTTCAATATTTACCCTCAAAACCCTATTTTTCCGGGCACTTTAGAGTTCTGCGGGGAAGTCCCCAATCCTGGGGGGGGGGGCGTGCCAAGTCTGAGGGGAACCGATTTCTGGGGGGGGGCGCCCCCACCCCACCCCTCCAGGAAAAAGCCAGGAAGAACACCAGATTTCTGAATTTCACCACGCTAATTGCATCACTTTCCTGAAAACGACTCGCATAAACCGAAATTTCTTCAAAAAATGACGTGTCTTGCATGCGAAAAACGCTGCATGAAACAAATTGCATGTCATGTTTTACGTTGGTGTGTTTTGCTTATTTTTAGTTGGCCTACTTTCAAAGCGGGGACAAGCGTCTGGTTTTGGACAACCTGATGGAAAGTATGCGACAATTTATCATGCCTCCAACGCTTCAACCAAAGTATGTTTATTTTGGATTTTTTTCAGCAGGTCAGACCGTATAATTTTTATAATATTTTGCCAATAAAAGTGAAGTGATATCTACGGCAAAGCTAGGAATATAATGTCTATCGTTTCGTCCCTTCCTTATCGCGGGTGTCTGATAAAAACTTCTCAAACGATCAGTTACAGAATGCTTTCTTCCATTTTTTCTAACAATCCTTATTTTACAGTTTAGGTTTCAGAATTCAAACGTAAATAACCTGAATTTCTGAATGGAGTCTGCTTTTTCAAGCTTTGACGGTTACACTGTTAGACTTTTATCTGGCAGTTTCTGTCTTTTCGTTCTCAGCCGAACTCATACCGCAGCTACATTGTCTGTCCTAGGGTTGTTTCCGGGCCGTGTAGCGGGCTCCGGGCCCGGGCCGGCCCGGTGCAGGCCCGGCCCGGAAATTTTTTGTCTGAGCCCGGCCCGGGCCCGGCCCGGAGGACGTGAAAAACCCGGCCCGCTACAAGGCCCGGTCAATCCTTCCGGGCCCACCGGGCTCACGGGGCCCACCGGGCCTACCGGGCTCACCGGGCTCATTATGACAGGGAGAGCACTATAGCAGTTAGTCATATAATCCACAGCTAGTTATATACACCAGATTTCTTTGTCTGGATTTTGTATACGTTTATGTGAAGGCAAGGTGGTGTGATATGAGATTGGCCGTTTGAAAGTGTTTCTTTTGCAATTTGTTGGTCCAAAAAAGTCCTATACGTCTATACTGGGATTAGTTTTGTGAGCGGTTTGCTGACTGCTGAAGTGCTGAGTGCTTAGTGTTTGCACTTTATTGGTTGTGTGCTATTTTGATCCCCATAATGTCTACATTGTCACCAATACAGATAAGCAAAATTTACAGCCTGTCCTTAAACATAACAAGAATGCCTTGAAAGTTAAGCTTGTGTCAAACCTTTCTGCATTTAATAATAATAACTTCGAAGTAGGTTGTCCAGTTTAGCTAGGAGTGGGTCTGGTTGCGGGAGCTCGGGTTGTGTAGCGGGCTCCGGGCCGGGCCGTCCGGGCCGTGTAGCGGGCTCCGGGCCCGGGCCTTGTAGCGGGCTCCGGGCCCGGGCCCGGGCCGGTCCGGGCCCGGCCCGGGGCCCGGCCCGGAGGAACGATCGAGCCCGGGCCCGGGCCCGGCCCGGAAAATTTCTTATTGGAACAACCCTAGTCTGTCCTACTTGGATGTGGGGTTGTAGAGGTGACATAGAGATTTTTATTTTAACTTATGTAATTTATACTATGCACGGGATGTACTTATTTCAGGTGCCCGTCCCAGTTGACCTCTGACCCGGCCGCCATTGAACTGAGTCATGACTTCTTCAATGACTGTCGGGCCGTCTTTGTGAGCATTCTACAGATCACTGGTCACAATCGGGCTCGTCAGCGTGATAAGCTGAAGACAGCTCTGTCTGATATGGCTCAGCTACAGGAAGAGGTATTATTTAATGCCCAGCACTATTGTATGCTGGGTTTGGGGTTTTCTATGTAGAAAATATTATTCCGGAAAAAATACGCTTTTCCAGCTCTTTTCCGTTTTTCTTCCAATGTTTGGATTTTTAAAGTTTTATTTCCGCTAGCCACATTGACTTCTGGTTGCTTTTAAGGAAATGAAAATATTTTAAGGAATTTGAACTTCTGAACATGTGTATGTATTTTTACACTTGTCGATAACAGATATAAATATTATGCGAATGTTTCGAAAAATCATAACATTTTGACAACAATAGCCTAAGCCAAGTGTCCACGTTGACCTTTAATTTTACTGTTGATTTTACCAAATTTCGAAAACTATCGAGAAGCTGCCTACCTTTTACGGAGGCTGCGGAGCTACCCAAAAAACCTGTTTTCCGGTATTTTTTCCTCGATTCCCGACCTTGTCTTTATGTTCAACAATTTGACTTACACTTTACCCTGTATTTACATCAAGAAAATGTTATTTCTCTATAACTTTACCCTGTATTGAAATATTCAGATTTTCAAAATAATATGAGCCACTAAGCCATAATTATTATTATCTTATTGAACAAAGGACTGCTGAAATGTTGATCAATATTTGGTGTGCTAGTTTTTTCAAACTGTCTTGATTGAATATTTGTTGAGTTCGTTCTGAAACCCAATAAAAATGACGCTTTCTGTCTCTTTTTAGGCTGATAAGGTTGACGGTCATTATCATTCCCTGTTGACGCGCCTGGACCCTCAGCGCTCCCATTTGGCCTGTTTTGCTTCCTACATTTTGTATCACACACTTTGCCTGATGGAACAATATTTAACCATACATTTTGAGCTAGAGCTTTATGCTGTTTATGAATATGTATTTATTTATTGGTATGTATATAATATTTATAAACAGGATATCATTTTTGCAACTTATATAGGGAGCTTCTTCATGCACCTCCTTGTAAAACACTATACAATATTAATACAATATAAATATATAAATACTATAATATACGTACGTACAAAATTTAGATTTTTGAAAACGATTGTATTTTGGCTCGTTTACGTACTCCTTCCCCCGAAAATTCCCTCACCCACCCTTTCCCCTAGGATTCACCCCTCCACGGTAAAAACCTAAAGGATAGCTACTTAAGATTGACATCGTCTGACAGATGGACTGTTTCTGTCGGTTGTTTTATTTTGAGGAGTTTCTTTTTGGCTGTGTTGATATGGAAAAGTCAATTAAATTGAATAAATTTTTCACGCATTAGCTGTATTTACAACAGTTTCGTTATCTAGTGTGCTGTTTACTGTTCTTGGAGAACAGTTCATTGTTAACATATCATAGGTAGTTTACAAGTCTTTAATGTTTGCATGTTTTGTATAATGGATTAGAAATGAGTGGATGAATTGATGTAGAATATAAAGAAGTTTAAGTCAGAAGTGATTTTCAAAGCATTCTGGATGGATATATTCTGTAGTTTATACTGATATTCTATATTATATTTTTTAGGTATTTATATGATGTGATATTTAAATGGAGAATTAACCTGTTGAATCGAGTTGATACTTACTTGATGGAGCAGGAACATATTTTAGGTATGTAATAGGTATTTTTGTATTTGTGTACTTATTTTTTATTCTAGCTTTTTTAATTGGAATAATTGAATTCTCCTTGCCATGCTTAGACCGGTATTTTCTTCTGTTAGATTCACAGCTGTTTCTGGTTTCAGCCAAGCAGGAAAAGGGAAAAGCGGACAAAAAGAAATCCAAGAAACGAAAGATTAAGTATCACCGTTACGAAGCTGTGTACTATCATGCCTGTCAAAGTCTCTGTGCTGCCTACTGTAAAGTGAGTATCGTAAATTTGTATGTGTTGTGTACAGTGTTTCTACCGGTCATAATAAAACCCATAATTGTAGAACTTATTGACTACCCATCGAAAGGAATATGATGGTTATCTGCTTAATATAGCTTAATGCTTTTAATATTTCATTTTTAAAATTTTAATAGTGGTGAACTTACTTTTCTTAGGGTCTGTGTGGTCTTTATCTGGGAAATAAAATTGACCTCCCCTCCTATGGTAATGATACTCACTTCAATAGTATGCGGTATGAACACCGACTGGCTCCGTTCAGTCTCCTGATAACTCCGCCCTTCTACAACTATCGACATTTCCTGGAACTCAGTGGGTAGGTGTGGAATTTTGTTAGAGAATATCGCAGTTTGGTCTTGCAGTATTTGACTGGTCTGGTAGAGGTCGCATGCCATACTAATATAGGTTGTTTAATATCATTTTTTGACACTGCCACGAAACCATTCTAACTAGATAATACCCGGTACTTATCTCTATTAAGTTTATTTTTTGTCGGCTTTTCCAAAATTTTACCAGAAAGTGCAGTTTGTGCAGTCGCAATGCATAAATAATTAATCTTGGCTGAGTTCATAGAATTTAAGCTTTTAGCCATGCCTTACTGTTTGAATAATCAATCTATCTGTTCTATCTATATGAATTATATAGGTCTGTGTAGAATTTTCCAAATTTGTCAGAGAATATTTTTACCGCTAATTTCCCCAAAACTGTCCAACTTCTCAACAAAAAAAACTGGAAAGTCTCTTCCCAAGGATACGAAAAGAATCGGAAAGATAAAGTTTTTCCAGCAGGTAGTCATTTTGCTATGTGCTACACTGGATGTAATTTTGAAACGAAATAAGTGGAAAAACTAAACATAATAGTATGATATAGCTAGGTACGACTACTCTTGTTGTCGGCTGTAACGACACGGTTACCGATGCTATACGCTTGCTTACAGAGTGGTTTGAATTAATTACTAAAATATGACAATATAATAAGAGAATGGATTTATAAGCTTAGGATTACATGTATAAGCATACAAAGTATTATTGTTACAGGTTCACTGAAGCTTTGGAGACTTCTACTGCAGTCTCAGAGTATGCTGAGGCCAGTATAAAATTTGAGGAGGCTCGTATGGCCTTTGAAAAACTGGGAAACTACAATCCTTCTGTGAGTTAAACCTTGTAAACATGTTATCGTTGCCTTTGAGTCAGTAGCAATTTCGAACACAGCCAACTTGTGCTTAAATTCAGTAAAGCTAATCTTTTAGGTAGGTAGGTAGAATTCACTTCCCGCCCGCTAGCTGGTGAGCTGTCGCGAGGCCTAAGCTAATCTTTTAAAAGCTAGATGATTTTAATCAGGAAAGCATTTAAAAATGACTAATACGAGAAGCCGAAAGTTGGCAAAGATTTTATATAGAGTTTGAGTGGCTGGCACTAGACTACAACAGATGATTGCTGCTCTACTTCAACAGTGCGTACGGGCTAAATTACGTATACCTTTGTCAGCTTTTGATCTAAATAGCTCCGAGTTCCGAATATCATTTGGTAGGACCTTTCGGCTTGTGCTGGAATTAAGTTTACTAAAGTAGCTTGATTATCAACTCTTCTCTTTTCAGGTACCAAATTTGATCAAGATCTGTAAGAACAATGAGATTGTGTTCAATTTGCTCAATCGCGGACATAAAATGGAATCTACTGTAAGCTTGCTGTAGCAGACAAAAACTTACAAAACCTGAATCTTTGAAGGTGTTCTAGCTAAGCATGCACGTACAGTTTCATTTCTTCAACATGCAGTTGTTTCAGTCGTAGGTAGTATCAAGAGTACAAAATACATAAGAGTATGACAAGCGTCATACGCTATGTATTATAGGCCTGCTACATCCTACACTATCGGCTGACCTCCCCCATAATTCAGACCCCCTTTGACCCCGCCCATATACATGTACGGGGTCCAATTGGGGGATCGGGGTCTATGTTAGCATACTTACATGTTAAGCTTGACAGGGGCCGAATTTATTTATGGGGTCCAAGCTTATATGATTTTCAAATCTGTGTACAAAATATACAAGCACGAGCTCGGTCCCCCGTTTGGACCCCGTACATGTATAGGGGCGGGGTCAAAGGGGGTCTGAATTATGGGGGGGTCAGCCGATAGCGTAGGATGTAGCAGGCCTATAATACATAGCGTATGACGCTTGTCATACTCTTATGTATTATGTACTCCTGGTAGGATCGACCTTCCATTGGTGAGCGTTTGTTGCCTGACCCATGGGCGGCAGGGGATATAGCAAACACACGGTTTGGACCCATATCTGTTAGGTGCTTGTTTTGTTAGATAATACATAATATCTCTGGAGTGCCTTTTCGCGAAATAGTTAACCGGAGTTAAACGAGTTAAATTTAACTCGATCCTTTTAACGAAAGAGTTAATTTTAACTGTACACTCTAACTCTGCTCTACTGTTTCGCGAAAATACCCTGCGATAACTCTGACTGCAGCTAAGAAAGAGAAGGCATCCCAGATATTGAGCAGGGCCCAATTTCATAAAGATTTGCGGATTTGCAAGTGCGAGTTTGCGAGTACTCGCACTTGAAACGCAAGTGCGGATTGCAAGTGTTTCATAAAACTTTTCCGCCAACTTGCGGAAATTAGCTAAGCAAGTTGCGGGACTTGACGAACTTGCAACGCAAGTGCGAGTACTTGCGTTGCAAGTGCGAGTAGAAGCAAAATTGACTATAATTATTTCAAAAATCATAACTTTTTCATAGTACCTTCAAATTTATTGAAATTTTCACGAAGTATGCAAAAGATGTCAAAGCAGTTAATAGCTAAATTTGGTTAAAAACTGACGAAAATTATGGAAGATATTCCAATTTTTCAAAAACCGTCTAGTTGAAATCTACTAGACGATTTTACTAGCACTGCAAGTTGCAAGTGACTGTTCCAGTGAGTTTTATGGAACACTTACTTGCTGCTAGTGTTCAAGCGAACTTGCAACTTGCAGCCCACTTGACTCGCAATTCAAGTGCAAGTGCGGATTCCGCACTTGACACTTTATGAAACACTTGCAACTTGCAAATCCGCAACTTGCCGCTGCGAGTTGCGGAATCCGCAACTTGCAAAGTTTTATGAAATTGGCCCCAGATCTTTTCCGCAAACCCAGTCTTCTGTTTCCTTTCCTTATCCCAGTGGTATCTGTTTACTGACCAGTTATGGACGGAACTTTGGGTTGGCTGGAGTCCATGACTAATTTTAAATGTAGCGTTTTGACATTGTGCTGCATGCAAACCACGACAACATATCAGGCTAGAGTTGGAAGCACTTGACCACTCGGCTATACTGACACGTCCTCCCTCACATTACCTCACAAGGAATAGGTTGGTCCGACTGCAATTGCGCAAGAGTTCCGCTCTGGTTGTGCCGATACATAAGATCTTTCGTCGTGAGGAGCTGTTAGACTTACATCTTATCTACTGATGGTCACCGGATATTTTTACATTTCCGGATATCCGCTTATTTTGCGTGAACGGATATCCGGTTATCCGCCCATTCCAAACTTAACTTCAAGAAAGTGTTTCGATTTTGCTGTTAAATTATCACTTTTTCTGTCATTTTTTCCGCAGGCTGTGAATTTCTATCATGCAACCAAGCCGCAACCTTTGTTTCAAAAATATTTTCAAAGGAATTTTTGAAAAATTAAAATTTTTGAAATTTTGTCAAAATTTTGCTAATTTTTCATTAGTTTGTCTGAAATGTACACGGATATCCAGTGCCCATCACTAGCTTATCAGTGTGTGGTTTGTGGAGTGCATTAGTTAAAGTGGATCATTCCTTAAATATGCTACCGAGCTGTTGGATCCATTCCCATCATCCCCTGGATGTCTTGGATCATGGACATGCGAAGACGTGTGCTGGACTGATGCTTGCTGAAGTGCCCTCATATAGCATTTTGCTGACGAGCCCAGATCAGACGAAGAAGAAGTGGATCATGTTTTAAAGTACAGCACTAGCAGAAAACGGACCCTCACTGTAGCACCATTTTATAGATACTGTCGGTGGAGCTGTATGCTAGCTGTATGTTAGTAGTATAGTGTAGCGTGTCGTTACCATTATGACAAAGTTTGAGATCAAACTATTGACTGATCTCGCGACCCGAAGTCGTCCGTCACCGACCGATGCATAAATTCGTCGGTACCACAGAAGTGCTTCTTCGAAGTTGCCTGGGCTCGTCAGCAGAATGCTATATGAGGAAATTTCAACGAGCAGCATTCCAGCACACGTCTTTGCATAATATGTATATTGCCACCCATGACATCTAGGAGATGAAGAGAGTGCATTCTGTGTCTGGTTTTTTATTTTGTCAAAATTCTATTATTTGTGTTTAAGTTTTGGTTGCCAGTAGATAGGCCTGTCTATTGACTGTTTTTTGTATTTTTTGTTGTAGACTCAGCCGGAAATGGATTTTTCACTGCATTCTTGCTTTCCGCTGCTCAAATTGAAGTAACAATGGAATAGCATTGACGCAAACTGAAGGAAGGAACGTTTTTACGAAACTGTATATTAATATATATACTAGTGTTGTTTGTTTGTCAGCATGTGCGTGTGTAATGCATGATTTAAATAAAAGTTCTATTTTATTGAAAGTGACAAACGTTTAGTGATTTATTACAACGCAAATCGAATCAGACCCCAGTAGACAGCGGGTTAAACCAGCAATAACTAGCTTAATTCAGTTCTAAATATATTTACAGGAAATGCATAGTACATAAAAGTATATTATCTGGAGCACGTTACAACACCGGTATACAGAAAGTGCAAAACTAGATCAGATGAAATGCTCTAAATGAGAACTTTAAGGAGAGGTTAGCTTTCATCAGAATTTGCCGAGCCATCTGTTTCTGATAAATCCCAAAGAATTTGTAAATTGTAGATTGAATTGAATTGTAAAAGCCGATCATGGCATAAACAGAACTGAGATTTTAGTATAGTCCGGAGGAATAATCTAAATTTAGCCGTTACAGTACAGCCTTAATATTTATATAATACAGTTAAGAAATACAACTAAATGTTAGCAGAAAGTGGACCATAACCCGTGAACGTGCAAGTGTCAGTTTTATGAGTCAGTAAATTGTTGGAAGGCTGCGGCGCAGGCGGCGTTTCGATGTCTTCAGAATCTTCTAGAAGGCTTTTGGGAAGATCAACAAACTGATAGACGAGACGCTGACCATCAACCTTGGCCAGAATACCGCGTTGATAGTAGTACCTAAATAAAAAACCAGAACATATTGTATTATTTTCAGAAAAATCCATCATAGTGTTCTTTGAAGGAGTATAGAACGCCGAATATCAACGTTTGAAACTAAACTATTGTGATTTCAACGTCATGACAGTTAAAATTAAGAAATCGATCAGATACCTTCAAATAGTGTGTGAAAAGTTTAACAGTGGTCCTTAGGAAATCAATTGAAAATTGCTAGTTTTATTTACATATATAGTAGTCACCATGGTCGATCTTCAGTATTTAGATGTTTATAGAGTACTTTCCGTTTTAGGTGAAAGTTTTGCAGTTTTTGAGTCAGCTGTTTTATGCTAGATATGAACAAGAACAGTCGTCATAAACATGCGATAAAGCCTCATAAAAAGGTTATTTGCAAATACATATCCTAGATAGTTTTTGCATGTTTTGAAGATGCCTAAGACGTGCAGACCTTCTGGCAGACTTTGAAAAGGTCAAAGTTTTTGTGCAAATGGTAACACTTTGTTCAAATTTCAAAGTGCGACCACTCCTACATTTTTGTGCGGAATTCCAAAGAACTGACGAAATTTGATTATTCAACTTTTTAGTCACGTGACATGCAGATGCAATACTATTAAAATTTCATCAGACACAGTCAGACTTGTGCAGGATGCAAGGCTGGGGGGCGCCAAAAAACCTAACATTTCCGGCTTTTGGCTCAAAATTTGCCCCAAATCGGAACATTCGGATTTTGAGGAGTGCTCAGGTTTTGGGGGACGAGGAGAGAAACCCCCACAACAAACAAGCCACAATTTTTACTGAAAATTAGAACTATTAATTTTGAGTTTATTTACCTGAGAGCTCTACCCATAGTTTCATAGTTCATTCCTGGCTTGTTCTTGTGAAGACCCCACAGCTTCGAAACAGTTTTGGAGTCCACCAACTTAAAGATGCCGCGTTTCTTGTCGGTCCATTTGATGTACCGGGGGCAGTAGTCCTTATTCTGAAGCAGCTGCAGCAGAAATTCCCACAAATATGTGACCTGACCTAAACAAGAGAACACCCTAGTAGTTTATACATATGCAAATCGAATTAGTTGCAATTCTAACGATGAGACAATTTGCATGGATTTTTCCATGGGCCTCATTCGTATTAAAGATTTCATTCAGCAAAGTTTAAACAACGTAAAGTGATGAAATTTATTTAAGTTCGCACCTCCTCGAGCTTTCCTTTTCCCGAACGCCAAAACAGCCGGATCTGACATTGAGGTATCGAGCTTGAATTCGGGAGCTGAAACAGAAAATTTCTATAAATAAAATTATGTTGACAGAATAAAGCAACTATACGTACATGTATATTTCTAATTTAGGATCTCTTTAATTTTATCCCCCAACAAAAGTTGGTCAACTTCAAAGGCTGATTGCAAGAGATCAACAGAACTTTAGAGCATGATTTATACATCGTTGGAATGCTCGAGATGTGCTCTATTTGATGGCGTAAAGCAGCTTGTTGTAGCTTGCTGCTATAAAAAGTTAAACTTAACAAACTTTCAAAGTTACTGCTTTTTGCAATTTTTGGTAGTCTTTTAAGCTTAAATTTTTTATAGCAGCAAACTACAGCAAACTGCATTGCACCATTAAATAGAGCACATATCGAGCATTCCAACGACGTATAAATCATCCTCTAAAGTTCTGTTGATCTCTTGGGATAAGCCTTTAGTTGACCAACTTTTGTTGGGGGGGAATACAGTTAAAGAGATCCCTAATTTATGTTTCCCTAAGAGATTTTTTTATGTTTCAGAGTTAAAAGCGCTAAGTTAAAACTTTTTAACTCGTTTAACCATCCAGTCGAGTTAAAATGAATTGATTAACTCTATTAACTTTGTGCACGAAGTTAATTTTAACTGTTTTAACTCGTTTAACCCGCTGCGCGAAAAGGCCCTTTGAAATATAGATTTTGCAAACGTCTTACGTTTCAGTTCATCTGAGTGTCTGAGCGGAGGCTGGGCGGGAGGGGCGGAATGCTGAGTAAGGAATTGATTAAGAGAAATTGCGGAGGGGGTGGGATCTTTGGGAACCTGGGTCTGCTGCGCTGCGGCCGCTGCTGAGTTGACGGCGGCTGCGGCTGTGAACCAGGGCAAACCCAAGGCCAGCTGTTGCAACCAAACTGCGCTCAGACATGGATCTAAAATAGAAATAAAAATTTAGTACTTTAGTAAAATATTTTGTTTATATATAATTGTCAGGAGTGCATAATGATAGAATTGCTGAGATTAGCATAGGCTTAGCATAGCATTAGCATAGCATGTTATGTACTTGAACTAGTGATGGAAAAACACACGTAATACGTACGTATAATACATACAAGAGGTCTATATTTATTATGCAGAATAAACTGCTGAACATAATTTACCTCATTCATCAAATCCTTACGTATATAATACCCTCAGTCCCTCATTGCCATAGCACTTCTTTAGTCTATCTCTGTTGTTGAATATTTTTGTTATTCATCTAATTTTGAGCTTGAATTTGACTTCAAGCAAATATTCGCCATTGCTGTGTTTTTTGCATTTATGGATATTGTAAAGCTCTTTCCGTAACTTTGAAAGAGTGAAGACGGTTAAAGTAAACTCAGAACCAAGATTGCTATAAATCGAAGCAAACTCCACAGGACATTCCTGAAATTCTTTGCATTGCGTCAAATCCGGAAAATTTGGGGGCTTGGAAACCTTTAGAGGAATTTTTGCCAACAGCCGCCTCAAAAGGTTAGCTGATTTTGAAATTTGAAATATTCGTCCCATAGCGAGCATTTTTCCGCGTTTTTGTCCCCCGTTCGTCAAAAGGCGAAGCTATGCATTTTCTCCCACTAAATATAAAGTCTGAGTTATTTACCTGAAACTCTTGCTTAAATGATGAGCTATTTGAAAAGTTTTTGTCCCAAAATTCGCCACTTGTCAACATAACTAAAGGGTTCTTTGATTTGACGTTGTTCCTGCTTTTTGTTCTGAAGAAATGCAAATTGAAGAAGCTAGCAAAAAGCCGTAGCTAAGTTTATGGCAAAGATAGAGCAGCTTGTTGGATGGAATTTTGTGTACCAGAAAATATTATGTACGTAAAACGTTCATACGTATTTACATTTCGACAATGAGATTTTCTTGGCTTTTTTCTACGCAAGTTTCAGGGCTGAGCCTTGCAATAAACACTCAGAATGGGTTGAATTTTATGGGGAACACTTAAAATTTTAAAATTTAAACCACCCTTCCTACCCCTACTTTTCCTTGAAACCGGAATTGAAAAGTCTACTTCCTCGAATGAACCTTTAAAAATATGCTCTTTTCAAACAATACCCTCCAAATCTAAACAAATAAACACCAGAAGGTGAACCAGTTTCAACTCCTTTCGTTCTAGAATGTAACAAGAAAAGCAATATATTGCTTTTACAATTTGCTTCCGTCTAGACTCATATTTTGAGGAGTACCCTATTGTAAGAGCCAAAATTGCAATCTTGCAAGAACAACGTTTTGCAACTCTGAAACTAGAAGCACTGAGGAATATGTGCTTAGCTGTGTCTCTTACCGGAACTACAAACGTTATGTACACTTCCGTAGAATAAACAACGATGAAAGTTACGTATGTATCTACCTATAGTAGTTTTTTTAAGATTCTTCCATTAAATACATGAATATATATCTTTTTCAGTATATACCTGGTCTTGCCATTAGAAGGAAAGGTGAAGCCTGATAGGGAATATGGAAGGCTGAGACCGGTGGACCATTGGCTGAACTCAAATTCACTGGATCTAAATTAATATTTTGTTAATTAAAATAATTTTAATTCAGAGATTATAGAACTTACATAGATTATTACTATTTTTAGAAGTAGCTATTAATTAACATTTCTGAACAAAAAATTTCAAATTGACACTTCGGTTTTCATATGGCTGATTTTAACGAATGTATTGTTAATCAGTGACAAAGTGTTAATGCTAATCCTGTGAAATATTAACCTGCACACAAATTCGAAATCATATAAGCCAAAAAACTAGACTAGAAAATAATGACAGCCTGATGGTCCTCACTGGGCCTTTTCGCGCAACGAGTTAAACGAGTTTTTGTCAATCCTTTTCGCACCCGGGTTTAACAGATGTAACTACAGTTCAGTTAACTCGTCTGCAGGGTTAGACGAGTTACAAATTTCACCTCTACCATTTTAACTGGCGCACTAAAAGGCCCACTGAAACATCCATCTTCAGATGGTTATGTTGAAGACGTACCTACATTACGTAAGTATATATTTATTTATTTTGCTATTCCATATGGGAAACGGGGTAACTTGGCAACTATTGATCATTTTCCTTTATTCTTGCATTCCAGGTACAGGGAGGGTGCAGACGTCCTTTTTGTTTTACAAAAACGGTCCTTTTGTAAAGCTTTTTAAGTACAGTAGGTGCTTACAGAGATGTTGCTCAATTTTTGTCCCAGGCAATTTTATGTAACGTTTGATCTACAGATAAGCTTCTCTGGGAAGGGGGCGACTAAAGTTTTTTGATGTTTTCGCCAAAATTTAAACTTTTTAGCGCCTTAATTTTGTCCTAGTGATAAGCCTGGTGATAAGATTCTCTGCATTGGCTCAAAAAAGTTTTCCCTTGTATAAAATTGTCTTTAGTTGTGTTTATACGCGGAAGTTGGTCTGATAGGAAATATACGGGCCGCCAACGCTTCTGCAAATTCGCCGAAACTGTGACGTTTCGTTTACCCCATTAAAATAGATCCCTAAAAACTTGTTTTCTGCCAAAAATGTCTAATTTTTCAAATAGAGTCGGGATGTAACACAGATGAGAGAGAGTACGTGCTGTGCTATACGTATGTTAGTATGCATACACATATTAGTTGTCCAACTTTTTGAGATAAGAAGTAAACTTTTGTAAGAATAGCTATATGACATATATACGTAGGTTAGTTTCAAAATTATCTTTGTATGGTATGCTTTTGCTACAGTAAGATACTTTCTGCAGTAAAATTGTCAAAACAAGGCTGAAGCGAAATGTCAGGTGTTCAAAAAAAGGCTAAAAAAGTTACTCTAAAGAGTAAGTTATTTTGAAAGATTACCCCTGCATAGCGCAGTGAATTGATGTCCTGTTTCTGAGCCAGTTTATGTCAGAGTTCGAGTTCCGGCTAGCCCACATTGTTTTTGTGCGCTCCCAGCTGTAAAGGATGCATACTGAAGCACGCAATATTGTCACAAAAAGTATAAATTTATTAACCAACCTTGCAAAATTCCATTTTTAGCACCCGGACTGGTTCTAAGCTCGCTTTCACTGTCACCAAAACCGCTGTCAGGACTGGACGGATTTGATGCTGAAATACATACAGAAAAGATAAAATAAGAAATAATAATAATAATAATAATAATAATCTTGTCTTGACATATACATGATAAATAAAGAATCTGTCGTATATAGATATAAATAATGCAAATGTCCTTCTACAAAGTAGATGTAAGTGTAGAGTAGAGGTTGATCGAAAGTAGAAAAAATTTGATGAAGCAACGGGTTTCGATTTAAATTTGATGAAAAATTTGAGTGAGCTAGCCCAGAAGGTTTCGTAATATTATAAAGGAGTTTCGAAATACGTACATACGTATATATATTAATTTGTTTTCTGTAACTTTTCGTTCTTGTATCGCCATCATTGCTTATGTACATATATGGCGCTCTGCTTCGTTTTGCAATAAGTTCTTCTTCCCTTATATAAAGTGACGATTCATATTTTATGATTGGTCGTCCCTGAACTGAATAGTAATTATTTATTTTGCAGGAAAGCTCCAAATTTTAAACCCCCTAAACGAAAAATTCAGGGCCAAACGTTGTCCTCCTATGTGTAATTTCGCTTCCAGTAATCATTAGTTCCAATCAGTACTCAAATTTCGGTTCGCATTTCGTCAGACAGAAACAGCCAGTCGGTTTTCATTAACATATACATGAATGTGTTTTCGATTTTTCCTGTTTCGTCAAGAACTGACCTTGCCTCTCCATTTTCAGATGAATTGAAATGAATTTTCAAATTGCTATCCCTCAGAATGCTGAATTTTCAGTTCAAAAGTGTTGTTTGAACTTAATTTTGCTTTTTGCTACTGCAGTGCACTTCTGGACTGCAGTTTTTGCATACGGCAATCTTCTATTTCAATCGCACATTCTGCGCCATCACGTGGCAATTCTCTTGCACTTCCGTCAGCCAACTCAAAATTCTGTTGAGTCTAAATTTACAACCAATAAAAGAGTTCGTCACAAAGGGTGGAAAAACTGGTTGAACCTCGCAGGGGACAAAAATGACCGATTTTGAAAACAGGGATAATTTGCTGAAATGAGGATATGAACAATTTTAATGACGGAATTTTGTGGAGTAGACAAGTTGTTCCTGAAATTTTAGGATGGAAATTAATTCATAGAATGCGTGAATGTGGATTCAAATAATAGAAGTGAATTAATCAGTTAGAAAACTATTTGAGGATATAGGTGTTTGTGCAAGAATGCCACAAAAACTGATTTATATACTGTGCTGTGAAAGTATACATTTAAGCTGCAGATAGCTGTAAGCTGTAGTTTCATAATATGTCAAGCAATTATTTTTGTTATACAAAACAAAAGCCATCAAACTAACAAAAAACAAACAAACAAACAAACAAACAAACAAACAAACAAACAAACAAACAAACAACAAACAAGTGTAAATTAAATAATTGACTGCTAATTAATTGTTAGAGATCCTTACTAGAAGGAGTAGGGCTAGTCATAGTGTTGACAGTCGTGGGAGTGATAGTACGATGTCTCTGTTGCATCAAAAGTCTTTGAAGTAAAGTATTATCATCCAGGGAGGGGACAGTTAGGGGTGCCCGTTTTGGGAGGGGGCGCAGAATTGAGGTGACCGATGTGCCCAGTCGGGGCATTTTGGCCGGAGGCGGATCGGATTCATTACAGCAGGGTGAATGTGATTCCTCCATTGAACGAATTAAATCACTGCCGTGATCGTGCACTAAAGTAAAGGAAAACCTTGTCAAATTTAAAATTTAATTGAAATTTCAATTTTATAAAATATTTAATTAGCTATGATGGTTTAATTTTAATTGCCTTTCTATCTAGCCTCTGTGACTTTTGTTTACTGCCCTTACACTGACTGAGTTCTTTAAATTCCTGTGAGTTTACTCACTGAGAATTTTTGCTGCAAATATGGGCCAGATTTTAAGGGAGAAAAGCAGCAGGCCCGAATTCTTCCTCGCTGACTTTGGTATTTCCGGCACGCTGAAAAGTTGAGACCTGAAAAAGGTTGCCCTTTTAGCTTTCTGGTATGTCCAAATTTTTGCGTCAAATCCAAATTCCTAAAATTCCTATGGGCACCCTTCCTTCCCAACTTGGAAGCAAAGAAGTGCAGCTGCCGCACTCTAAAAAGTTACGCAACTGTCTTGAGTAGTCGAGGTTAACCTCCCGGCGGTGCAAAATTTATAACCTAACATTTCCTGAATTTGATGGTCCAAAATTTAAGTCATTCCTAACATTCCTAGCATTCTTTAAGGAGAGATTCCATTCCAAAAGCTACGGGTAAAAACAAAAACATTATCCAAAATTTTGCTAGGAGTGCGAAATTATCAATAGAAGCATTAAAATGCAACGACAATGCAGGATAAATTAAACGTTTCGTCCAGAATTTTTAAATTTAAAAGTATATATATAATGAATTTTTTAAAAACTCAGTCTACAAGTCTTGCTTCATTTGACAGCGCAGTTGGCACGACTATTGGCGGAATTCTTAGAACGTCAAAGCAGCCCCTGTGAAAAATTGCTTCCTGGCTTAAACGAGAAACCGCAGAATAAACAAAGTAAACATCCGTGGCGCTCTAAAATGTCGTCAAAAAGTTTAGGTTTAGCCAGAAAAAACTTCAATTCCAACCAAACCAGTACACTATATTACGAGCCTTGACGCGAAACCAAGCGGAAGTATGAAAGATTTTAAACGCCCTTGTAATCTGTGCCTGAATTACACTTTTTATTTTTTAGATTGAAAGACTAAAAGATTTTATTACTAAATAAAAGTTAGAGCTAGTGCTAGGGGCAAATTTTGTTGGAAGCATTTTTGGCGTTATTTTGTTTACATTTTCAGTTTCAGTTCATGTTCATTTAATTGTGTTAAATATGTTATTTAAGTTTGAAACTTAATAAAATTATTGAAAAAACTGAAATAGACGGTGATCAATATGCATTGTAACGTTAATGACGTTACCCTATTTTGCCTATGTATATTAATACGGACAATGTAATAATATTTTTGTGTAATAGCATAACCGCAAAAATTACACACAGTTTATAACCATTTAGGTTAATTTTGACCCAAAGAAAATGGCGTAAAAGGAGACCTGTAGTTACCTTCAGTTATCATTTTACACGAAACTAGAGCCGGAAAAGAAGTGTAACACTATTTTTACAACGTCTGCTCGCCAACACTAGTGGTTTACGGAATACAATCAGCGATTTAAGTTTCTAACATTGCCAACCTGCCTACAGTACATACATTTGTGTGGAATTTTTGTAACCTGTTTCCTGTTAAATGACGCAGGGGCTTTCTGAAGCGTTTTTTCGCCATTAAACGTTCCTTAAAATTTGAAAATCAGATTTAACAGCTTCCTAGATTGAAGAAGAACTATGGTTTCTGAGGCCTACAAATGGTACTAGAAACCGGATGCGCGAATTACACTGACGACAACCGAAAAAATTGAAAATATTAAAATTATTATTAAACATAATAAAATTACTTTAATTCAAAGTATAAATTTATGGATGACAACAATTCGCGCAGACTGTGCAAAAAGGGAAGGCAACGTTTTTATTCAGTTGGCTTTTTTGAACAAACAAAATCACGGAACATTTTATGAGTCACTTTTGGTGCTGATTCATACAGGAAAAGTCAGAAACTGTCTAAAGAAGTGATGCTAACGCTAAGGCATAAGTCGGGTATTTCAAATACGTAAGTAATTAGTCACGATTTATAAAGTGATAGATAGGTGATTAGTAATTTTAAGCGAAAATATTCTTTATAAATTTTAATCCATGGAATTCAGAGAGGGTATGTGTCAAAATCAGTGCTACTATACTTACAGAGCTGCAGTTCGGTAATAAGCAGTGCAACTTTTTATTTCAAGTTACAACGGTGCTTGCTAGTGCTTACGGTGCGGTGGTTACGAATTCTTTGTTAGTTTGATTAAAAAGACCGAACTCCTGCAATGCTTACAGTGCTAACTTTACAAAAATAATTAAAACCCAACTGACTAATTAGAATTAACTTAATCCAACTTGCTTCAAAATAAGTCGTGTTACCTACGTAAGAGGATTTGAAGAAATTATGCTTTGTTTCTCAAACCACCTGCAACTAAATTCTGGTTTATTTTGGTTTCCGCGCTCGGTGCTTACTAATTTGCCTCGGTACAAAGCAAGCAGGCACTAAAGTATGGCTAAATGTAGTCACACATTAATCATCCGCGAATCTTAATGAAACGCATTGCCTAAAATGATATTGTGAAATAGGTAACTTTATTAAAAATTGAAACTTCACGAAAATAGGGGGTGTACAAAACTGCGAATTTATTCGTCGATTATGCGAATTAATTATTAATAAAGTCCGCACAAACTATAAAGCCATGATTAGGGACTTATCTTTAGTTTTCTTTGCACTTTTTCAGATACGCCCGTGTGTTAGCTTTGGTGTGAAATTAAAAAAATCATGAGAAGTTTGTATAACTACACAAAAATTAAAAACTTTGAACTAAAATGTAGAGAAAATGAGGGAAATGTGTTGTCCGCTAGGAATTACGTTGCAAATAAAGATACATAATAATTATAAATTGGCATAGAGCTAACCTGAGTTGGGTGACAAGTTAAATTACCGATGTCGGTAATTACCGGCTGACTATTACATGACAGCCAATCAACAAAACCAGCCAAAATGGCAAAATTAATAGCCATTTATCTCAACTCTATTGCAATTTTAATTGTAGTATTTGGAAGCATCTGTCACTAATGAACAATAATTAATGTTGAAAGGTTTTCAAAACCAGGAAGAGCAATGAGATTACCTAAATCGTTTTGCAAACATATTGAATAATTTAGCAAACATTTAATATTTAATACAAAGCAGTTACAATTACATAACGAACTTACGGTAACGCTTCATTATGGACTTCTTCAAAGGAGCCGCATGATAACCAGGAGAGGTTAGCAGGTCATCTAAACCCACATCCATTTGAAAGGTGCTTTAAACCAGGGCAAAGAAATTCCGAAAGAATGCAAAGATTATTGTTAGTCCTGGAAAAATTGTCTCCAATCTTCAGCACTGAATATCTTCTGTCCTAAAGCAACAAAAGGTGACACCTCCTATAGAATGTGCCAATTGGTTTAGAAAAGTCAGTTTTATGGAGAAGTCGGCTCTCCGGAAGAGGAAGTGAAAAGACGAAGTTGTGAAAAGTAGAACTTTTGAAGATTTATAGCAGAACGGCCGCCCTTCTTTTATAGGACCCGCCTTCCGTTAACTCACACACACAGCTGACTGCTAGCCTAGAGAAGCCAGTTTTACGCTCAAACTCGGGCCGGCTAGTGCAGCGTCGTCATAAACAGCGCATTCTTCAAATAGTTCCTCATCGCATACGCATGTGCGGAACCCCCCCCCCTTTCGAAAAATTGCAATTAGTCGCGAAAAACAGTCGCGACAGCGAAAAATTTTGCAAATGAAATTAAGTAACCAACCAGCAAGCCAGCCAAGTTGACAACTAAAACTGCACATTCTATTTATTCCACTGTGTTGTCCTATAAAAGAGAGGAGGACTGGCTGACTGACAGTGTTTATTTAAAATTTCATCTTTCAACTCTCTTCTTCTGCCCATTTTTCCACAGCGAACAGAACATTATTACATAGAAAATTCAAGGCCGGTTTCTGGGGGGAACAAACGACACACACTCTATCTACAGACATCCATTCATAAACATCGCTTTCGCTTCCAAACTACATGGATGTTTAACTAAATATATAGGTAGCTAGGTTAGGTATTTGTTACCAAAACAACAGCCGCTCAAGTTGGTATCAGAAATGATTAGGGAATACGGGTGCCCTTGGCTTTTAAGCGGTAACCGGGAGCGCTAAGCGATTCTTATCATGGACGATTTCGTGGCATAGAAACCCGGGAAATGCAAAAAAGGACTGCTTTTAGTTGCTCAGCTGACTGTAGAACAATGACTATCTGCGTCAATAAATTGTTTGGGGGAGAGCTTCTTGGTTAAAGCTGGGTGGGACTTGCATCAGGTTTTGCCGTAAAATACAAATAAGGAAATTCCTGTCAGCTTGCTTGCCATTTTTTAATGTTAGCTAACAATTGAGCGATTAGGTATAAAATAACAGCCCATAGGAAGGAAGAGAAAGGGTGTTTTTTAGTGTTGCGCAACCTGTTTTATAGGTTGCAAACATCAAAAATCATTATCAAAAGGCTCATAAAATTGGAAGTTTAGCATATTCTAACAAATGAAAATCAGAAAACCAAAATAGAGCTTTTCTTATGGGGGAATGGGTTGCCAAACTCCTGCATCTTTCGACTGAATTAGAAAACAACATGCGGATTATTTTTATCGGCAACGCTGGTTTAAGCAGGGTCCTCCAAGTCCAAGTAATCTGGGTTGACCTTATCTTCGTGAAGCTACCACACTATGTGAGTACGCGGGCGTGGTTGCTCTACGAGTCCAGGACCGTGTTGCAAAAAATTCTTCTAAGCCCCCCTTTTAGGAGAATGCTTAGGAGGATGTCTGGGAGCTGTCTACGAAGAGAGTTAGGAGATCTCCTAAACCCGTTTCAAATTCCATTTCTCCTAAGTTTAGCTGGCGATGCTACCAACTTAGGATAAACGTTAGGAGTGGTGGATTGGGTAACACTCCTAGCTTAGGAGAATCTTTTGAAACCGAATTCTTTTTAGTGACCGCCTGAGCTGAACTTAGGAGCGCTACTATTGACTATAACTGATTGCTTTAGTGGCATGGCATCCATCTAAAATGTAATCTCTACAATTTTCACAGTAACGGCTTCAGCTAGCTTTAAAAGAGATGATTGGCATCGTAAGAGCGTTTAGAGTAGTGTTGTTGCCCGGCCGATTTTGTGACTCGGTCGTCGGTACTGTTTTGCCCTATTTTCGGTGCATTTTGTTTTTGCACTAAATGATGCAAACAGTTACTCCTGGTTATGTATAACAAACAGATAATATTGGCCTGGTTCAGGCGACTGGCCGGCCGGCCGGCTGTTCTTGACCCTTCCGGCTGGCCGGATTGGCTCTACTTTGGGTCGGCTGGTTTGCCCGATTTGACGGCGAACGGCCAACAACTCTGTTTCGAAGACTTATAACTTTGATAATATTGTGAAAGACTAAGGAAAGGAATGAAAGATGCGACGAAAAGTATCCCGGGCTTTGATCCAAGCCAACCTCTGAGTTTCAGCTTCAGATTTACAGTAAAGCACCCCAAGCCTTGCCGATGCCATTCAGCTACGGATACGCAAGGCCAAGCACCATGTGATCTAGGCATAAACTGTAGCCGTTTCCATTTATTTTTCTTCGACCTTTGTTGTAGCCAGTGAGCAGAAAGCTGGCTTGATTATGAACTAATGAACTGATGCTGCCATTTTTTCCTTTTGGTAAAATTGGCATTCTACACCTATAAAGATCAAGGGTGCTGTCACAGCAGACATTCTCAATATTGACGCATATTTATATTGGCAATCTTATGTGACAAACATGGATGTATTTATTAAATGTCAGTGTTTCACATGGACTCCGAAAGGTTGAAATTAGTGCAATAATCTTAGTAATCTGGTCTCGCTGTGCGGGGACGTGGCTCAGTGGTAGAGCTTTCTACCCGATCCCGCCCTGGACACTTTTCTTCACATCTTTCAATCCTGATTTCAATTTTTCACATATTAAGCTGCCAAGTTTGGTAATTTTCTACAACTCAGTGTTTGAGAAACCATCAAAAGAATGTGAACATTGTGTAAAACGGCAATATTTAGCAAAATTCGCTAGTTTTGTGGCGAATCTTTTGAGCTCACGGCAGAAATTCGCGAATACTTTCATAGGATATCGTTTATTCGTTGAGTGTAGTTATCTATTAGCCATTTCTGTAACCTCTGTCAATCGTTCAGGAAAAGCGAAAGAGTACTGTATGCAGGTCCTGCTTTTCATGGTTACTAAAACACCAGATTTGCCAAAATGCCGACTTCAAGAATTCTAAGCTACGCCTCAGCGTAGCCGGCTACATAGTATACATTATTCTGCGCGCAGCTGTGTCTCCACAACACATAAAACTTTCTGGTTTTGCTGTGTGATGTGATGAACATGCTTTGAGGTTTAGTACAACTACAAAGCTGTAATACATTAATACATTAATACTTGGATCTAAATAAATTAGATTTCGCGAAATACAACAGACTTCATTTTTCAGTTTTGTAGCTGTGTTAAATATAGTGTGTTAAAGTGTATAGCTGTGTTGTGTAGCTCTGCTAAATCAAAGTTTTTAATTAAATTTTTAATTACATAGAATATTGAAGGTACAATTGTTACTGATTTTTTCGTTTCTTCTAAATCAAATTTTACGTCGCGTCCCGTCCCGTCGCGTCCCTCACTCAATTTGATCGACCCGTCCCGCGGGATCCCGCGTCCCGCAAATTTTTGATAATACCCGTCCCACAAACCCCACAGAATTTTTAAATTGTCTCATTTACTAAAAACAATAGTAATTAATAATAATTTAATATCAAAACTTTAATTAACTTTACGTTATATATTTAGTTTTTTGCTTTGATGGATACACAATATTCAAATACATTGGTGTGAAAAAATGTGAAATGCTTTATTATCGGCAAACAAACAAATATTTGAGTTCGAAAAATTCTAGGTTTGCTTGATCAAACAGAAAACTTTTGTTACTGTTTTTGACGATACGTTTTGAATAAGGTTAATAACTTAATAAAATATTAAGTTCATAGAAAAGTTCTTCAAATAAACACTAATCCATCCCGTTCCTTCCCGCGTAAACCCACGGGCTCCCGCGGCCCGCGTCTATCTCTGCTCTTAGCTTAGGGAACAGGATTCAAGCGAATGTTATTGTTTCAGTATGTGTAATAATTTATATGGTATTTGAATATATTATTTCTATGCAGTATCAAATTAAAACTTGTAAGCTTGTAGCATTGTGATAAATATTACGTATTTGGTTTGTTGCTGATGAATTTGTATTGCTTCCGTGGAAATTTAAAGAAAAATAAATAGAAATGTGTTCGAAGAAAGTTGTCTTATTCAAATTTATAGCTTTGTCTTGGCTTGGATGTAAATGGACGATTTCTGACTAATAGACGAAGCCATAATATAGCATTTTAGTTTATTGTTAAAATAGCTTTAATCAAATAAATAATGCATGAATTAAAATCTTCAAAACCATGCATATCAATTCATACCAGGACTTACGCGAGAGTATTTGGCAAGAAAGAGCTTCACGAACCTGCAAACAGCAATGATTCAACAGTCTGTCTTTGTAGTTTCTATATTAATTGCAGTTGGAGTTTGCACAGGTATTGTTTAACTAAAACTTTAATTTTGTGGTTTCATTAGTTTACGCACATTGTTAGGAGGTGGGCGACATTTTGAAGACATGAAAATAAAACCGGACCTTTTCCAGATTATTCCCCCAGTGATCAAAGTCGCAAAACTTAACCGATTGAGATGAAATTTGGTTTGGATATGTTTTTCAACATGCTGACTTCAAAATACTAAAATTTTAAGTTTTAAATAAATTTTTAAATTTTTAAAATTTTAATTTTTTCCCTAATTCGACTCTGATCATTTTCCTTCTTAGACCAATATCCTAAACTGAACCCATAAGTTTGTGAGGCCAACTTTCACTTATCCCAACTGCCCTTTTAAGGGCAGCCATTTCAAATAGAATTTGTTCCGGCCGCACAACCTTGTGGGTTGGGTTCACTTCAGGAGGTTGGTCCAAAAATGAAAATGAGCAGCGTATAGTCGAATTAGTGGAGAAAATTAAAAATATTAAAATTTAAGTATTTATAAAGATCAAAATAAAATTTTTTGATCAGCATGTTGGATAACATAACCAAAACATTTTAACTCAACCGGTCAAGTTTTGCGATCTGTAATCACTGAGGGGGAGAATCTGGAAAAATCCATGAACCTATATCAATGTACAGTGTAAAATGCGCTTCCTCTCAGCCGACTAAACAAAATATGCTGTTGCCAGTACACAGCTGTAGCAATATTCATACCTGAACTGGAGGTCAAATATCATTGACCCTTCTGGTAGACAACTTAGGCACCCCTTGTGGACACAATTTTCATTGGAGTCAGTTTGATATATAAGCAAAATGCAACCAATTTACCAATTTTTGCAATTTTTAACAAAAAAAACAGCGATTTAACAAAAAACAAAAAACAAACACAACGTTTTTGGACGATTTTTAGAAAACATTAGGCGAAGACAAAGTTATGAAATAACGCGCCGAAGCCGGAGGGGTCTTTTCCAGATTACTCCCCCACCACTCAAAATTCTTAAACCTTGACCAATTGAGCTGAAATTTGCTGTTGGTATGTTTTCGACCACGCTGAGTTCAAATATCGCAAAATTTTGCGATTTCGCGAATTTCGATTTTTTTCGATTCGCAAGGGGGGGGACCAAGGGAAACTGAAAAATGTTTTGTCGCCGATTTTGCTGAAAAGTTTCACACAGGGGTTTTCTGGGCCGCTGAACACGAATCTGAAGTCAGTTTTTCAATGTTTTGAAAGCTTGAGCCTGGAAACCTATTTTTGGTCAATTGTCTTACTACTCGTAGCCGAATTTTTTAACCCTTGTCAGAGCAATTTTGGTGCCTCTCAGAGTTATGTAATCATACCTAAACGGGAGGTCAAATTTCACTTGTGGAAGCAAATTTCGGTACCCCTTGTGGCAGCAATTTTTCCTATGAGTACTTTTGAAAGCGATTAAGCGATTTTTGTGGTTTTTTAGCGAAAACAGCGATTTTTTAGCAAAAACAACTTTTTTCGGACGTTTTTAGCAAAAAAATACAGATTTCAAGTGAAAATTTCGGCGAAGCCTGAAAATTTTGGAAATTTTATTTGTAAAATCAATTGTTTCTGGCAATTTTATCGCCCCTTGTGGCCATACCTGAACGGGAAGCCAAATTTCACTGACCCTTGTGGAAGCAAATTTGGGTACCCCTTGTGAGAGCGATTTTTCTTAGGGGTACTTTTGAAGGCGATTTTTAAGCGATTTTTGCCATTTTTTAACAAAAAACAGCTATTTTTTAGCAAAAACGCAATTTTCGGACGTTTTTTCGCAAAAAATAGTGATTTTAAGTGAAAAATTCCGGCGAAGCCGGAAAAGTTTTTGAAATTTTAGTCGTAAAACCTATTTTTTGGGCAATTTTCTTACCCCTTGTGGCCAATTTTCTTACCCCTTGTGGGAGCAATTTTGCGACCCCTTGTGGCCAATTTTCTTACCTCTTGTGGGAGCAATTCCGTGAACCCTTCTGAGCGACTTCGACGAGGGGGGAATTTCCCATTCCCCCTTTCTCCCCTTGTCCACCTGTGTATGTAATCCTGTTCCTGATTCCGTTCCTGAAATCAGATCCCCGTTTCCGTTCCTGAAATTAGACTCCTGTTCCTGAATCTGTTCTTGAAATTAGACCCCTGTTCCTGATTTTGTTCTGAAATTAGACCCCTGTTCCATTCCTGTTTTAGACCACAAATCCTGTTCCTGTTCCTGGACCTGGTTTTAGACCTTTATTCCTGTCCCTGTTCCTGTTCCTGTTGCTGGTTTTAGACACCACCATATACGATACATACAATCTTTCCGCAAAATCAAAGACAAAAATGTTTCTCTTGCGAACAGAAGACCTTTAATTTCGCGAAATCAAAATATTTTGTTATGTTTGATCTCAACGTGGTCGAAACCACATCCATTCCAAATTTTAGCTCAATTGGTCAAGCTTAAGAATTTGAGGGATGGGGGTAATCGAGACAAGATCCTACAAAATCGCCTAGAAGGACGACTCATTGCTCAAAACCTAAGTTCCTGCATAACAGTAAACGAAATGCTTGTGATTGATCGTGATTGTTGGGAATCACAGACCATAATCGCTCTTTTTTGCCACTTTTGTGCCCTATTGATTTTATGCGCATGAGTGATGCATTTCAAGATTTCTGCTTTTTCAGGAATCACTCAGAATCTAATTGCATTGGGAGAGGACATTGTCAGCGGGATGGATTTAAGCATAGATCCCTGCGAAGACTTCAGCCAATTTGTTTGCGGTAACTGGATCAAAGCTCAACAAAATGCCAGCTCTGATGATTCCAAAACATCCATATCGTTGCTTGATGAAACTGAGCGTACCAATTTTGAGCTGCTAACAAATCTTCTGAAAAATGTAACCAGTGGCCTACCCAAACACTCATATAAGTACAAGCTAAAGAGACTGTTCGATCTATGTCTGCAATATGAAATGGATCAACTGGATAAAGAAGATGAACCCGTATTTCGAGAAATCGTAGAAAATATGGGTGGGTGGGAACTCATGGGGATTCCAGAGACAGAAAACTTGATCCGCAACACTTCCAGGGAAACGTTAGCCTATACAATGGGCTTCATATTAAATAGGTAGTAAGGAGTACTTTGCTTTCCAGAAATCTTAGATTCATTAGCATAGGTTAACGCGAGGTGGTCTGGGGGTGGTCCAAGCCCCTTCCCCATCGCTATCGTCTATACTACATTTGTTTTACTCAGAAATTAAGCAAACTAGCTTTTTAGATGTGAAGATTTTTTTCTGTTTACCCATATGTCAATAGTTTTCTATTAAGGATAAAGGTCACAAGTTTTCCATTCATAAGCATGACTGAAATTGGAGGAAGATTGTTTATTCATGAGCATCCACAGCTTTACGAGTTCAACATTACTGATTTGGTGGAGACGTTCCAGAAAATTAATGGTGGTAACTCGCCGAATAATCATGCAGTTAATCAGTTGAAAGAATTGGTAGAAAATGCTGCAATTGTTGGTAATGCCTTAGGAATGCGCCGTGAGGTATGCATTCGTATTAAACATTTGTCTAATCATTTTCTTAATCAGGGAGCGGTCCCATAAAACTTTGCGAGTGGTAGACTCGACAACTACGACTCCTAATCTAGTACCTCAAGTGTACCACAAACCTTGGTACTCCAGAGGCTGCTAGCACTCGACTTGCGCGTCCAGCTGCTCGCAAGTTTTAATACTGACAGAACAATCAGGTTCCACAGAACGTTTACTTTCCCTTGCTAGCACTCTACTAGCATCCGTCAAGTTCTATTTGATTTTGACTCGAAAAGTGATAATTAATGTCAAATAGCTTTTTTAGTTTTCATCGATATTCAAATTCTAAATTCAATTCTATTCTAAAATTAAAGAGGAGTAGTAAGGAAAATAAGAGTTGAACTGCAGTCCACAATGTGGGCATGTGTGGGCAGTTTCTGTTAAAAATAATCTTAACAACTTTAGGTTACCTTATTCGAAATGTGGGCAACCGTGATTCGAGTAGAGAGCTATAACAACTTAATTTAATCTAATTGTGGGCAAGTGTGAGTAGGTTAACTTTGGTAAAATTTATATATTACAAATAAAAACTGAGATCTGACACATGTGGAGCCATTGCGAAATGTGGATCAATACGACAAACCTTATTAACGCTTCTGATGTTTCTTAGTGTAGACCTACTATAGAAGCTTGCATTTTAACCTTACGGTATATTAAGATTAGTAGCATACAATAGTCTATAATTTTATTGTTATTTCCTAAACTACAGCAAATAGCACACAGGTAAATCAATTTGCGATTATATGTTATTTAACAGCACATCATCCATGAGAGTTTCAAGACTAGCTTTAGATTCTTCATCATTATTGGTGTGATCTGGTGGAGTGAATTCCCCTTTATAATTCCTAGTGGACTGCCAATCCATTGCTGTAGCTTTAGATTCATCACCGCACCTCCCAGTTATCCAAAGCCGTCATCCCAACGAGCTGTCACCCCTAAACTGTAGATCTCTATCAGTTCCGAATACACAACCTTCTCACAAATAAGCTGTGCTATTCTATCACCACTGCTTATTTTGAAGTCTTCATAGCTTAATAGGTTAACCAATACCACTCCTAAATTACCGGTATAATCCCTATCAATTACTCCTACCATTTCATTAATGCCAAATTTGAGGGCCAGACCAGATCTAGGAGCAATCCGACCATAACAACTCTGAGGCAGTCGCAGTGCTATATCAGTTTCTATCAGGAGTCTACCCATGTTCTTTGGAACCACACATTCACGTGTACTGTACAAATCGTAGCGAACACTGCCATAGGTACCCCTGCTAGGAATTCGTGCTAGACTAGACAAACGAAATACCTCTTATTGATTCATTCTAAAACAAAAATTCTAAATTAAGTGATTTTATTCCTATAGTAACACTATTTAAACCAAAACTCCTGTATTATCTTTATTTATATAAAATTACAACATACTGTTATTATACAGAGACAGATTATATTTTACAATGACCATAAGCATAGGATGTAATACCATCATCTAAAATTTAACGTTTGTCATTAAAAGCAGATAAGCTAATTTTGTTTAAAGTCAGGGTGAATAGTTGATGCTTATCATTTCTGATCATATCCATTACAGCTCGATGATGCTTCCTTTTGAACAAACACTCTACATAATTATCATGACACAATACATTTTTACAACATTCTTTTTAACACCTTTCGTTTCTTAACAACACCATTACATACAAAACTATACATCTTAGCACGCAGACCACAAAATTCAGGTATAGGACTACCAGAAGTTTCGTCCTTCATTTTACCAATTTGTTTTTTATTTTTTGAAGAATATAACGGATGATCCTTCGGATAGTCGCTAAAGTCGAACAAATTACTATCATTGTACAGATCAGTATACACATCATTACACTGGTTTAAATAACAACGACTATCAGTATCAGTAAAAAGCAACTTCACAGCAGAACCATATTTACAAACCACATAATTATAATGGAAATCATACATGAGCAGTTTAGACAAGTCAAGCACACTAAACCCAATATAGATGGGTTTATTGAGCTTCACCGTCGCCCGACTTATACAAACTGCCACCAAATCCTCACTAAAAGCGGTTGCCCGCTCAAAACTAGGATTGGCAGCGAGTTTGCGGAACCGAGACTGCTCATGCACGAGCTCTACATTAACATAACGACGAACATTTTCCATAGTTTTTCCAAAGACAGAATTATTTAACAATTTAAACAAATTTTTCTCAAAATCAGTACTAGCTGCTTTACGCATCTCAGTAAATCTCACAAATATAAATCATGGTATGCTCCAAGAGTCTGTACATTAAAGTTTTTCCATATTGTTTGGGCATGACTATAATCACAGTCGGATATGTGTTGTTTCAACAGCTGGTTATAAAATGAGGACTGGGGTGGAAGTCGATCTTCTTCAAAGGGCTGCCAGCAGTCCATGTAATCATAAGGGTACAGACCCTTTCGGATTAATAGTCCCAATTGTGATTGATCCGGAAAAATTGCTGACATGACGGATAGCTCATCTGGGTAAAAGATTCTGTACCAGCGCATCCAAGGAAGGTGCCAAAAATTGATCACTATCAATAAACCTGATTCTCCACGATGGAGACTCCCGTTCATAACCTCCAATTAATTTCTCCTCCTCTGTTTCGCCGTTGCTGTCATCCCCTTCTTTCGCAGACGTCTTCTTTAGAGAAAAAGTCAAATAGTCTTCCACACCTTTGGCCACAGCGTTCATTTTCAGTTTTCTATCTTTTGAAACCTTACCGAGTTCCTGCATAATAAGATGGGCATCGTATCGTCGAAGATTTTGGAAGACGACAGTGATATCTCTGTTTAGACGATGTAATTGGTTGTATTTGTTGTGAGCAGCACCTCTGTAGGAACCACAAAGGTGGCAGTGATATCTGACTCTATCTGAGTGAATCTGTTTCTGACAAAGATGATAGTAGAGAGCTTGTTGAAAAGAAACTTCTTCTTCAGGAGACAGCTGAAGAAGTTTAGGATCATTGAGATTGCAATTGACTTTCTGCAATCACAATGATTTCGTCGAGGAATTTGAACACACAGTCTTGCCCACGATAGACAGATGGTTTTCCAATGCTTCTTTTTTCCTCACCACAACATTGCTTAATGGTAACCAGACCATAGCCACAGGGTGTGTGTCGCTGATAGGCAGTTGTGAATGAGTTTGATGTATTTGGCTGGCAAGTGTCCAGTTTTTCTACGAGACACTCAAAGTCTGCGTAGACTACCAGAGGTGCTCCTAAGGCTCTATGATGATTTTGGAACATGAGCACGTTGTCATCAGGCATTACTACCTTCGCCGGACAGTTTCTCAATCGCATCGATCCAAGTGATCCTTGAGTCTCTGTTCATTGTACTGAGGAATCAAAAATCGTCGACAGAAGTACTTTTGCCCATTATAACCGCGCTGATCACTCAGCATACGATCGAGGTGCTTGATCCAACAGTAATGTCCCTTATAGAGCAGCAAATCAATATGCTTCATATCACTGCGTGGCAATGGCATATCCAACCCACCAATATTTATTTGGTGTTCATGTGGTTGATACCTGGTAACATTGTTAGCCCTGGTTTTGCTTTTGACAGGGAACATGGCGGATAAAACTGACCATAAGAAACACTTGTTATCGTCATTTTCCTTGTTAATGACAGCCCGCTTTGCTTCAATCCATCCGGGAAGCTTCTGGTATGACGAACCTCTGAGCGGTTGATGTGCTGCGACATGTACATCCAAGTGCAGTAGTCTGTCCACTATCCAATCAGAGCCACGTTGAATGAATGATTCCAAATTTTTGTTAACTTCCTGCTCTGCGATCCGCAGTTCCTCTCTCAATTGAGAACCTTGTTGTACATCTTTGGCCTTGAAACAGAAATGGGCTTCAACAGTTTCACTGTTGTTGGTTGCTCTGTATAATCGCCTTCATACAAAAACAAAACTTTACTCCGGTTAATTCTTCACATTCTGGCCTCAGTAGTCCCAAAACCAGTCCACGACACTCTGTGAAGAATAGTTGAGTATCTGCAACAGAGTGTTCAGGTTTAACGTGATAATTGCGTAATCATCCTTGGAAAGCTCCATTTTGTTGGATGATGTCATATTGTGGGATTGTCATCTCCAATAGCTCTTCATCAAACTCTGTCATTTCCGGGAATACTGACTCGGGTTCTGCAGCTCCTACCTCCAAAGCGTCTGTTTTATGATGCTCCAACTGATCTTCATTCATGTGTGCTTCGTTGTTTGACTCCAGGACTTCATCAGCAGATCTGTCAATATTCGTTTCAACAGCCTGAATCTTTGCCGTAGGTTCATAATTCAAATGTGCTTTTGGATAGCAGGTGATCACACTGTCCGCATTCAAAGCGATCACGCTTGTGAACACTAGCGATATGTCGTTGTAAGTTTCTATTAGTAACAAACTTGGCTTAACAAATGCCACAAGAAAATTCCATTTTCTGTAAACAAATAAAATAACACATTGTTTCAGAAATTTCCAGTTCATATGATACAGATAACTTGAAATATTCAGACTTGAAAGCAAATCAGAATATTTATATACATTTGCTGTAAACTGTAAACACACGCGCAGGAACATTATTTTCTAGTACAACTAGTCATCCACTACATTTCCAGCACTACAAGTTTGAATAAATACAGCCAAAACAATTTTAAAGTTTGTACAAACCCTAATTCCTTTTTAAAGATAATGTTTACCGGCACAAAACAAAAATCGCTCAAGATACTAATCATTATAGAGCATATGCATCAACAAGCACAATATGACAATCACATCTATATGCAAATGGAGTGCAAGGCTAACAGGTAAGAAATTATATAACTACAATTATTACTATACAACTCTCCGCTGAACTTGTAACAAGCGAATGATTAACTTTTTCAAAGAAATAATCTCTTTCAAAGAAATATATTGTTTGGGAAACATAACAATGAATTTGATTGGTTAAGCAGCATCAGTTGACTAGTGCCTTAATTTGATTGATTAAATCTAAACATGATTGAAAGTTCTAGAACATTCTAAAACCTTCTCGAGACTATACAGCTGCACCAGAATCCCCATTTTTATACTACTGATCGTGAATAGAGAACCAGCTAAGCTAATATACTCGATACTATTACTACACTAACAAAACATTTATACTTACATTTACGAAGGTGAGGAGAATCAGCTAGTCGATAACTACGGAGCAAGAGCACGGAAATCGATATTGATAAGATCAAACAGAGTATAAGATCAACTGAGCTGAAGACTGGAATATATATTCAATTTGGCTGAAGATGGATGGAAAGCACTGCTAAGGAAAAGAAATGATTGATGCTGAGGACGAAATGGAATGAAAACCTGGGTGAGATGGATCAGGGAATACAAAGAAAGATCGGTTGAGGTGGAAGATGAAACGGAATGAAGACCTCGTTGAGATGAAATGGAAATGAAGTGGATGTGAAGTGGAAGTGAAATACAGATGGAGAATGGCAGTTATCAGTGAAATCTTGGAGCTGAAATCAAGTTGTAGCAAAGTAGAATCAGTGAAGAACAATATGAAGACAGGCTGGAAATTCTCTTATTATATACTCAGCAAAACGTCCAAACGGTGAACTTTGACATACTTATTCGTGATACTACAAGTCATCACTGACCCCACAAATGAACTTTAACTTCTGTCTTAGCTGACACGCGTGAGCACAAATTAATAGTTGTGAAATGAGCTGTGATATTTAGAAATATTTCAGGTTCCGTGACTGGTACAAATTGTGTTTTGACCTTTTCTAACCGCGGGATGGGTGATGTTGTACGCGTAACCCCAAAATTAAACAATTACTCATGTGAACTTTGTCTTTTTTATCGGCTGACGCTGCAAAGCACAGAGTGGTATACCTGGTGTATATCAATGAACTTTGACATTGTCAGACTATTGGGTTAAGTGGAAGGTGTACATACAATCCTAAAATGAATCAATTTGTGTTGAAGTCGATAGCGTAAAGGAGTGGGTGAGTGTCAGTCGCAACAGGAAACTGATGCAATGATTTGCTGAAACTAGGACAATCGTTGCCAATTTATTAGGTACAAAGATCTAAAATAATGTTAATCGGTCAACTTGCACAATTTAGTACCACCCAAACGATTACTATGAAAACCCCCGTTTTTGAACGTAAGCACCTTCTTCGGAGTTATTTCTGCACAAAGAGCAGTTTTCGAAATGGTTGAAGTTATTAAATTTGATCTCGGGATTTCCAAGTCAGCCTCCATCACCTACAGTTTACCTTGGTTTCTTAATATTGAATTCTGGCAAAAACTAAATGATGGCTCTAATCAGACTGTTTCTCTGAATCGCAGAGGGTTTGATGCGTTAGTTGGTGGTAAGGATATGGTTGAAAAGGCTTTTGTGGAGGACCGGGAGTTGTCACAAGAGGAGGGTGTTGAGCTATGTAACAACAAATGGCTTGCTCTCAAGAAAAACAGCGACGGTAAACTAAATGTACATGTACGTTACTGGAAGGTGAACAAGGTGACAGGTGATAAAGTACCATCTAGCAAATTTGGAGTGGGCTTTGATCGAGAAGAGTGGGATAAGGTGCTGGGCTTGGAAGCTAAGATCCGTAAAGCGATATATGCAGCGATGGAGTTGCTGGCAGATGAGCGCAGGGTCAGAAAAACTGAAGCATCCAAAGGTGGTGATCCAGGTGGAAATGGCGGTGATGTTGGTGATGGGGGTTCAAACCGGAGGAAGCGTCCTGGCTGTTTCATAGACTTGGAATTAGTTGAACCACCAAAGAGAAACACTGGAGCATGCCTTAACTGACTTTGATGGAACTTTCTGGGTACTTTCTCGCTCAATACTTTGTAATATCTTATTGTAAGTAGTATAGCTTAATAAGTATTAGTATTTCTGATTCTTGCATTATGCTTATTTATTTTGTCCTTGGAAATAATTAAACTATTTATCCTTGATCTTAAATTTCTATCGTTTCTGGGATTTTATCAGTTGAAACTGGAACTTAAACAGTTTACAAATTTGAAGGATTATTAATTACATTTGAGTTTCATTTCGTGAAATCCAATGAAATGTTTCAGTTTCCAGAAATGTTCGTTTGAATTCCACATTTTGCACAGCAAGTTAGTTTAATTTGGATTCATTTTCTAACCTAGTTTTTTAATAATTTTTTTTATTAATATTTTGTATAAAATATATGTCAGACCGGTAAAATATATTTTTTTTTTTTATTTATTTTAAAAAAGAAAAAGAAAATATATGTTTTTATTTTTTAATAAAGATATATATAAAACATGAATATAAATATGTAAAAAAAACAATATATATATAAAAATAAGTTTTTTGTTGTCTCTGTGTTTTGTTTTCGTCTCTGTTTTTTGTGTTTTTTTTTTGTGGGGAGTAAAAAATATGTTTTTTTTTTTCTCTCTATTTTTGTTTTTAAAAATAAATAAAAAAATATTATAATATTGGGGTAATTTTTTTTTTTTGTTGGGGGGTTTTATATAAAATATATTTTTATGTTTTGGTAAAAAATTTTTTTTTGTTTTAGCCCGGGTTTGGGGGTTTTGAAAGGGAAAAAAAAAATTATAGGGGTTAAAAATTTTGTGTGGGGCTCTTTTTTTTTTTCTCGTGTTGTTTTTTTTAAAATTCTTTCGTGGTGGAGGGGCCCCCCTTTTTTTGAAAAATTTGTTTTCGTTGGTGGAGGTAATTTAAATAATATAATAAAAAAATTATTTTTTTTAAAATAATAAATTTTAATAAAACGCTAATTTTAATATGTGGTAATAGTATATTTATTTAATATTTTTAAATATTATTTTTTGTTATTTTTTTTATGTAAAGAAAATGGAAAAAAATTAGGAATAACTTTTAGCCACCTTTTGAAATCGCTGTTATAAACTCGTTATTAGTCATAATAACTAGAAAGGATCTCATCAGATTCTAACAAATTTGGTCTTGATTGGAAGAGCATATTTAAAACATGTGGGAAACTCATTCTGGGAAACTGTGACAGAATAGCTAGCTGGTGGTAACTTTTCAAACCAGATTGAGTATCGAAATGTTAGTGCTAAATCACCCAGTTTCACGGTCTGGGCAGTCGTCAAAATAATGTCCCGTCTGTAATTGTAACCTACTGAGAAACCGTCACTATATGTAGAGCGACATCGGAGGATGTGGGAAATAGAAGTTCGGAAAGCTTGAGCTCATGTCTAATCTTCTAAACAAAACTGTAGACAGCCCTGAGGTTGCCGACTGGGTTCGCAGCAGCAGAGGCTGACTTCAGTGCAAGTAGTCATAATAAGCTCTAATACAGAGACGCTAAAATTGTATAAGTTGCATTGGTAGATAGAGGAAAGTTTGATTTTCTTGGAAACAGATTCACAGAAGAATCTGTCAAAAATACGATTCATTGTTTGCTTTACCCAATTCTAAAGAAATTGGGTTCACTGAGCGTTTCGGTTTCAAGAGGTCTATGAGTAGCCCAGTGTAATAGTCAAAATAGGTCTTGATCCAGAGATGCCAAAATTATAGGAACTATATTTTCTAATAGAGGAAGGTCCTCAGTTAAGGGAAATTGATTTTTAGAAGGATCTGTTGAAAACCTTCACCAAAAACTAGGCCCTAAAGTGGACCCTCCTCTCTGCAGAAATTGTCTATAGTTTGGACCCGTAAAGTTTGTAACCTAATGGTTTATAATTGTAAAACACTACCTAATATTGTTTAATAATTGTGTACGTACCTATAAATTGTAGTCTAATCCGTAACTGTTGCTGTCTGTACTTGTTGTATTTGTATTGATCATGTGTATTTACGAATCCGTTCACCGTCAATGGAGGTTGAGTTTGGTTTTAACCCCTGTAAATTTTGCTGCATCAGTCGAATGGGGTTCATCTACAGGTCCCTACTATTGAGTTCTGTGTGTGTGAGTGAAGGCCAGTGAAGGCCAGTCTGAATGTCTAGCTTTAAGTCTATGTATGTGTGAGGCTCAGCGCTACCTTTTCACGTCCCTAGAAAGACATCATACGCATAAATCAGACAGAGGGGAACCCCTCTGAAATTAAGGCACAAGTCACCCCTGAAAGAAAGAAAAGAAAGAAGTTAGCAATTAATATTAACAAATATGTAATATTAGGTCTCTAGCTAAGTCTTAGATTAGGTAAAAGTTTCATCTAGCTTAGGTACAGCTTATTTTATCTTGGGCTTCCAGGCCCCCTGTCCGTATTACGATTTCTTCTCCTTCCTTCTTCTCTAGTTTCTTCGTCCGCCTGTCGGTCTGCCTTTGGATTCCTCATTTGCTTGGCAAACAAACTTCACGTCTTTAGAAATCAGCTTCAGGACAAAGGTCCTTGAAAACAAAGACGCCATAAAAGTTTAGGGCCAGGGCTGTTGAGGTACTTTGGGCCACTCGAAAACGGACCCAAAGTCATAAAAAATTATGTAACTAAGATGACAAACAGCCCAGGCGCAAATTCAAAAGAAGGAGGCTGGGTCTTCCTTTTCAAACCAACCAATGACAGAATGCGATCATGAAAGCAGCCAATCATCGAAAGATGATTGCAAAAGACACGAGGAAAAAGTTAACCTGAGAACAAAATTTCAAACTCCAGTCAGTCTGTGATTTGGGGTTCGTGACGAACGGTCGTCCACTTTCCTTCTCTCGCGTGGTCTAAATTCTGGGGGGAAAATCACAGACACCCCATGAGTGGTTTCGTTGGGAGAGGCTTTGCCTCTCCCCTTCTAGGATACCCCCTTCAAAACTTTCCTCCCACTCGGACCCTAGGTTAGGATTGGGGTACACCTGGGGGAAGGTCTACCTAAATTGGGTTTGGGCTTCAGAAGCCCGGTTTCTCAAATCACCCTCTAGGATGAGCGGTCCCAATCCCCTTTAGGATCTCTAACAGTTGTAAGTGCGAGTCTAAAACCAACCTAATCGGACCTTGAGTCCCACTCTCGAAATCATACGTTAAAGTCGGGCCCTCGCCGCCCTAGATTATTTGATATTTCTATTGCTTTCATGATTGTATGCTAATATCAGTTGATATTAGCTGGATTTCCCTGAATTTCCTGAAGAGGAAATTCAGGAACACGTCATTGGTGGGGGATTT
This sequence comes from Trissonchulus latispiculum, assembly GCA_030248195.1. NCBI lineage: Eukaryota > Metazoa > Nematoda > Enoplea > Enoplida > Ironidae > Trissonchulus > Trissonchulus latispiculum. The sequence goes on from JASAND010010497.1 coordinate 52,130, forward strand.
CCAATGGAAATCCCCTCTGATCATTTTCCTGTTCAAAAACCTGAAAATTTTTGTCTTTCTCCTTCCAATAAGCCGTTTTCCTCAGTCCTTGAGATTAGGTCACCCAAAGGCTAATTCGTCTAGTCCTCGCTAGTTTTGCTCAAAAACCTTAATCCAGATTGAGTCTAGTACCTCCTCATCAAAATTACTAAACTTTCACCTTTGTCCTGACGAAATCCAGTTAATATCGCTGAATCCGGGTTAAAACCGACAAGGTTTTAACCCATTTGATTCAGTTCTAGCGAGTGCCGCCTTCGGGCCTCAGATTCATCTCTTCTGCTCTTTGGCCGCGTGTGGGCCGGCTGCTCCGTGTTCCGCTGTTTCGCCGGATCCCGGACGTCTGTCTGCTGCACTGCTCCTGGACATCAGCTGCTCCCCGGTTTCTTCCTGCTCTGCTTTCCAGTGTGAGAATCCCCGGATTCCCCTGGCCTCTCCTCCTTGGTTCTTGTCACGCGCTGCTCTGTCCGGATCGCCTGGAATTCAGCCTGCTCTCGTCAGTTTGCTGAGTTTTCACTCTTGCCTTTAGATTCTTTGCTGAGAGCCATCCTCTGGCTTAGGGACACACAGTGAGAACTTTAGGACTGTCATATTGGGAATTGGAGTGTGGGTTGGCTGTTAATTCGGTCTCATAGAAGAATTCGAAGATCCTTGCCAAAACCATTAACTTTTAACTGTTTACTTTGATTGTAAAAATGCCTGCTATCTTTTTGTCTCAAATTATCTGTTCTTTGACCTGCTCTATTTCTGTTTGTTCTACCGAATCTGCTCAAATTCTCTCTCTTTAACCTTTTAACCAAACTTTAAAGTTACCGGTCGTCCTCTTAGCAGAGGATAGGATAGTTATTGGCTTTCTGCTGGTGCGTATTGCTGCTAACTATTCGTGACCAGGGACGGGTGGACTTGTGCACACTTTTCAGGTACATATAGGGAGCATATAGGGAATTTCCCCCCTCCTCGACCCCGAAAAGCAAATTATTGTGTGACTGCGAATCAATTCGCAGTCTGAAAGTAAAGAGTACTGTTTAGGTGAGTGTGCTTGTGTGCGTGTGTGTGACAACCAGTAGGCTAAAATATTAACCTAACCAAAATTTTACTAGGTTTCAGCTCTAGTTCTTCTTCTGCTCAGATTTCGGAGTAGGGACCTGTGACTGATCATAGCTTTGGGTTTAGTTGTTAGGCGGTGAACGGATTCCTCTTGTATCAGTTCTTGCAATAGATTTGTAGCGTACTTGATCTTGTGTGTGTTTGTACTGTTTGATAATAAGGTTATTTGGACATAGTAAATAGTTAATCTAGGATCAGAAGCTTAAGTCGTTGTAGTTGGTATTAGATTGGATAGGAAACCGCTGAGTCGACGATATCTGGAAAATAGATCAGTCTGGAGCCCATTGAGTTTGTCTACGGAGACGCTGACGACGAAGGAAATCTTAGCGATATTAGTGAGCCTGAGAACCAACTGAATTTGCCGTTTCATCAGTGTCCTGAGTGTCACAATCAGTACAGTTTTAGCATCCTTTTCCTAGTTCACGAGGGTAGTTCTCTAGTTGAGCCTGAGCATTCGGAGGTAACCTTCTACTGCAACTGTTCTCAGCCGTGGAATCGTGCTGAGATTGAAGCTTGGACTGTCGATAGCGAGCCCGAAGGAAGCCCTCATACGGAGCCCTGGTCTTGCGTGTTCGAGTGCGATAGTTGTTCTGACTTTAAGGTTCTCTTCTGTTGTGCAGTAACCCCTGGTACGGATCCGTGGGTAGCAGTTAAGCATCGCAACTGTTCCCTTGATAAGTACTGGCCTTGAGGCACTAGTGAACTCACGTACCCAACAGGCGGACCGTCTGGATTAGGTTAGACCCACACTAGGCTAGCTTGATCCTTAGACCTAAGAGTTGATCCCAGCATCTTCTCGCTGTCTGCCTCTGTGTAGCAAGGAATTTCGGACCCCTGGATTTCAGCCTCTTTGTTACATATACTACTTTTTGGATTGGAAATAAAACAAATTGGTTGGATTTGGGAACAGACCGAAAATTTGATGAAATAAATATATCGGAAAAGTTACACCGAGTAGATTGCTTATCAGTAATTTTACATGGTTTGGTCAGACAAATACTACACTGTAAAAAATATTGCATAACAGTTATCTATTTTTCTTAGATAGGGAATTTGTGACATCCCAACAAATTAGATAACTGTTATCTAATAATTTGGGATGGCAGCAAACAGTTAAAATTTGAGACTTGTTACCAATTTAACTTTCATACTTAATAAATTCCGTAATGTTTGTGAAAAATAGAGGTTTTAAATTAAAAATTTTTTTTTTTTTATAAAATATGAAAACAAAGCAAACCAAGACCCCCAAGAAAAATTTTTAAATATCCACAATATTCACTGTAGCCATCCAAACCAACGCTTTGGATATTAGAATCAAAATTTGCTAGCTATCCGGCCATTTGAATTGGATGGCTTCCAATAAAAAGGGATTTCACCCCTTTTTATTGGGTTTAGACCTGCATCGGTACCCCCAAAGGTACGTAATGGCCAAAAAAGATTGCTTCCATCCACTGTTCTGTAAACAGAAGCAGTAGGAGCAAATAAGTCAGAAAATATTGACATGGAACTTGAAAAAGTTGTTTGTTTGTCTCCTTTATATAGTGCTCGATGCGGTATCAGCGTATCGAGTACTTGCGTAACACACGTTACTGCTTGAAGTGGTTGAGCTGGATGAAACCTGCTTCGCTGATGCAGCAAAATTTATGGGGTCAAACAGTGCAGCTGACTGTGACAGCGTCTGGATACCCAGATTGAAATGTTCATAACTTGATCAATTTTTGGAGTTTTGCAGAGATCTATAGATCATTTTGAAGCTCATAATGAGCTGCATCGTTTTATGAAATCAAATCGTGGAAAAATCAGTTCTGTCAACCAGTTATTCTACATGTGCATATATACATTTTAATATTTAAGGGGGGGTCCATCATGAAAAATTTTTTGGTGACCGATTTCGCTCGTTTTTACACATAAGTTAGCCACATATGTCGTACATATCAAGTTTAAATTTTGAGTTGTTTTGTTCAGTTCTCCATAAGTTACGAGCCATCAAGTGTTTGCAATTTGAATATGAGCGAGCACAAGGGTGCTGCAGCCAGCTGAGGCAAATTTCCGCAAATCAACTCTATATTTTTAGCTTATTTTGTTATATACCTTTAAAAACTATTAAGAAAAGCATTTTCGTACAGTTTCCAGCCGGATGGGCTTGATCAGAAGCTTCTCTAAAGAATTTCTCGGAGAAACACGGCCCTTGTTCCTCCTGATTTAATGAAACATTTAAAAGCGATTAACTTAAAATGGAAGCATTTGCGACACATAGTTCTATGAGAAGAATTCATCCCTGCAATGAGAGCTTTCGATTGATGTATAATATGCCATATTTTGAAAAAATTTAAAAATAGCTGTTTTGAGAAATTCTGGGTTCGAGGGTCCCGTTTGGCACGCTGAGAAGTACTGGACGCAGCTATCAGCATAATTCATGCTGCAAATAGATCCGAAGACATGAATACACAAGTTGGAATAGAAAATAAGCAGTTTAGGATCATACTGTTGTCGGAATTTAGCCAAGTTTTCGAAAAACCCGAAATTTTAAAAATTTTGCTAAAAATGCCCATTTTTGCGCCAAAAAAACTCAAAACTGGGAGAAAATACAATGGAGCCATTGGTATCAATGGAACCGCCAATTCAAGTACTACGGAACCCTGGAGTCAGAATTTTCATTTAGACCTCTGAATTGGAGCAATTTGCAATTCTTTCCGAAGACCCCACTTTTCAGCTGCAAAAAACTTTGGATTTTGACGATTTTCCACTGTTTTCGATAAATAAAAAATTTTTTAAAAATTTTAGGGGCTTAAATCAAAGTTATACTTCCAGCGTACCGCAGCTTATGATTATAGCTACATTATAAATACAAAATTATGCAGTAATACTACTGTTCGTCGAGAGAATTTTTTGGCGCAAGAATAAAATAACCACTTTTTCTGTTTCCTATATTTAACATATATATGCGGACCTCTACTTTGAGGTGAAATTGTTCAGCAACCGTAAGAGATACGAGTTTAATTTGAAAACTCGTTAAAATATCCCACTCAAAGAGCATTATATGTGAAAATGAGCGAAATCTGAGATGGCCGAAAAATTGACCAAAAATGGACCCCCCCCCTTAAGTGGGTTGGGCTGCCAGGGTCAAAAATTCGACCTAGAGGATTTAGCTCAAAGCGCGCCCAGTGATAGCTCTTAGAATTTTACGCAATCTATTAAAATTTCAGATGATTTCGGCCTGGAATAAAAAGGTTGTAGCTATTCAAAATTTTCACTTTCTGTTTAAAACGGGCCAAAACGGGAACTTTAAACTATGGCAAACAAATAACAATCAAATGGAAGTTTGTGGTGAGAAGAGTCGTTTCTTAGAATTGAAAAAGCTATCGATGCAGCTATTGTGCATATTAGTAAAGTTCGAAAAATGCTGCAAATTGTAAATACTCGGCTTTTCGGGATTGTCTCACAGAACTGATGCATACAAAACTTGCAAATTGTATTTTGAAGAAAGTTCGTGGACAAGTTTGGGATCTGATTTGAGCTTTAAATGACATATGCTTTCAACGGTTTCGAGTTCAAACGAAAGATGGGACAATGAAAGTTTGAAATCAGGATTGAAAGATGTCCAGGGCGGGCATCGAACCACTCAGCTTTGGATCTTGAGCAGAACGCTGTACCACTAGCAACGCCCTCGACGTTGAGATTATTTTATTGCGCTGATTTTCAACGTTTCGGAGTTTACGCAAAACACTGATATTTAACAGGATCAAAATTTTAACTTTAGAATTGGTTAGATTTTTATTTTATTTTTTTGTGTTTGGAAGGAACTGGGGGATTTTTGTTTTTTTTTGGGGTGATTTTAGGTTTAGGGGTTTTTTTTGTTTATTTTTGGGGGGGAATTTTTTTTATTTTTTTTTTGTTTTTTTTTTTTGGGGGGGGTTGTTTTGGGTTTAAAATTGGAAAAAGGGATTTTTTGGGGGGTAAAAAATCGGTTAACACTGTAAAAAATATTGCATAACAGTTATCTATTTTTCTTAGATAGGGAACTTGTGACATCCTAACTAATTAGATAACTGTTATCTAATAATTTGGGATGGCAGCAAACAATTTTAATTGGCGACTTGTTACCAATTTAACTTTCATAGCCTTTACCATAAATTCCAAGATAACTGTTATCCGTGGAAAATATAGGATTGTTACCTAAAATTAAAGGATTACTAGTATTTATTAGTTTTTTGTTCAAATTAGAATAATTGCGGAAAACAAAGCGAATATGCTCCCTAATACTGTGCCGAATAGAGGCACATCACAGATCACAGACGATAGGAACCGGATAATGCTCTTCGATCTTTAATTTGCATTCAGATGTTTGGTAAAGAATCATCCTGTTGGATACTGAAATATCCACAATATTCACTGTCAGCCATCCAATCCAACGCTTTGGATATTAGCAATCAAAATGTTGCTAGCTATCCGGCCATTTGAATTGGATGGCTTCCAATAAAAAGGGATTTCACCCCTTTTTATTGGGTTTAGACCCTGCCATTGGTACCCCCAAAGGTACGTAATGGCCAAAAAAAGATTGCTTCCATCCACTGTTCTGTAAACAGCAGCAGTAGGTAGGAGCAAATATGTCAGAAATTATTGACATGGAACTTGAAAAAGTTGTTTGTTTGTCTCCTTTATATAGTGCTCGATGCGGTATCAGCGTATCGAGTACTTGCGTAACACACGTTACTGCTTGAAGTGGTTGAGCTGGATGAAACCTGCTTCGCTGATGCAGCAAAATTTATGGGGTCAAACAGTGCAGCTGACTGTGACAGCGTCTGGATACCCAGATTGAAATGTTCATAACTTGATCAATTTTTGGAGTTTTGCAGAGATCTATAGATCATTTTGAAGCTCATAATGAGCTGAATCGTTTTATGAAATCAAATCGTGGAAAAATCAGTTCTGTCAACCAGTTATTCTACATGTGCATATATACATTTTAATATTTAAGGGGGGGTCCATCATGAAAAATTTTTTGGTGACCGATTTCGCTCGTTTTCACACATAAGTTAGCCACATATGTCGTACATATCAAGTTTAAATTTTGAGTTGTTTTGTTCAGTTCTCCGTAAGTTACGAGCCATCAAGTGTGTGCAATTTGAATATGAGCGAGCACAAGGGTGCTGCAGCCAGCTGAGGCAAATTTTCGCAAATCAACTCTATATTTTTAGCTTATTTTGTTATATACCTTTAAAAACTATTAAGAAAAGCATTTTCGTACAGTTTCCAGCCGGATGGGCTTGATCAGAAGCTTCTCTAAAGAATTTCTCGGAGAAACACGGCCCTTGTTCCTCCTGATTTAATGAAACATTTAAAAGCTATTAACCTAAAATGGAAGCATTTCCGACACATAGTTCTATGAGAAGAATTCATCCCTGCAATGAGAGCTTTCGATTGATGTATAATATGCCATATTTTGAAAAAATTTAAAAATCGCTGTTTTGAGAAATTCTGGGTTCGAGGGTCCCGTTTGGCACGCTGAGAAGTACTGGACGCAGCTATCAGCATAATTCATGCTGCAAATAGATCCGAAGACATGAATACACAAGTTGGAACAGAAAATAGGCAGTTTAGGATCATACTGTTGTCGGAATTTAGCCAAGTTTTCGAAAAACCCGAAATTTTAAAAATTTTGCAAAAAATGCCCATTTTGCCAAAAATGGACCCCCCATGTAACTCAAAACTCAAAACTGGGAGAACATACAATGGAGCCATTGGTATCAATGGAACCGCCAATTCAAGTACTACGGAACCCTGGAGTCAGAATTTTCATTTAGGCCTCTGAATTGGAGCAATTTGCAATTCTTTCCGAAGACCCCACTTTTCAGCTGCAAAAAACTTTGGATTTTGACGATTTTCCACTGTTTTCGATAAATAAAATTTTTTTTAAAAATTTTAGGGGCTTAAATCAAAGTTCTACTTCCAGCGTACCGCAGTTTATGATTATAGCTACTTTATAAATACAAAATTATGCAGTAATACTACTGTTCGTCGAGAGATTTTTTTGGCGCAAGAATAAAATGACCACTTTTTCTGTTTCCTATATTCCTATATGTTCCTGTTTCCTATATGCGGACCTCAACTTTGAGGTGAAATTGTTCAGCAACCGTAAGAGATACGAGTTTAATTTGAAAACTCGTTAAAATATCCCACTCAAAGAGCATTATATGTGAAAATGAGCGAAACTGAGATGGTCGAAAAATTGACCAAAAATGGACCCCCCATTAAGTGGGTTGGGCTGCCAGGGTCAAAAATTCTACCTAGAGGATTTAGCTCAAAGCGCGCCCAGTGATAGCTCTTAGAATTTTACGCAATCTATTAAAATTTCAGATGATTTCGGCCTGGAATAAAAAGGTTGTAGCTATTCAAAATTTTCACTTTCTGTTTAAAACGGGCCAAAACGGGAACTTTAAACTATGGCAAACAAATAACAATCAAATGGAAGTTTGTGGTGAGAAGAGTCGTTTCTTAGAGTTGAAAAAGCTATCGATTGATGCAGCTATTGTGCATATTAGTAAAGTTCGAAAAATGCTGCAAATTGTTAATATTCGGCTTTTCGGGATTGTCTCACAGAACTGATGCATACAAAACTTGCAAATTGTATTTTGAAGAAAGTTCGTGGACAAGTTTGGGATCTGATTTGAGCTTTAAATGACATATATATGCTTTCAACGGTTTCGAGTTCAAAGGAAAAATGGGACAATGAAAGTTTGAAATCAGGATTGAAAGATGTCCAGGGCGGGCATCGAACCACTCAGCTTTGGATCTTGAGCAGAACGCTGTACCACTAGCAACGCCCTCGACGTTGAGATTATTTTATTGCGCTGATTTTCAACTAGTTTTCGGAGTTTACGTCAAAACACTGATATTTAACAGGATCAGAATTTTAACTTTAGAATTAGATTAGAATTTTAATTTTAGTCATTTAACTGATATTCAGAAACTGAAACTCGGACTGAAACTTGACATGAAGATTTGAAGGTTTAAAGCGGTTTTTTTCGTTACTACTCTGCAGCGGAAGTATATATAATCATAATTCATGCATTAATTATGTTTCAAGGCTGGAATCTGCAGTTTTCGAATGAATTAAAACTGAAACTGAAATTCCGACTAAAACTAAAACTGAAGCTGAAACTATTTTGGGTAGAGACTTGAAACTGAAACTGAAACTAACATCGGTTACTAAAACAACACTATACTTTGAGGCGGGCTAAAATAGATGCTAAATTTAAAATTGTGGCTAAATTTCGAAACTTTAATCATTTGTTTAATCATACACGGCGGTCAGGACGAAACAAAGTTTCCATGCATGGTATGCTGAGTTTTGACCCGACATCATCAACTTGAAATGGCTCTATGGGACGCTACATTGTGGAATTCTTTCATTCTTTGCATAAAACCAGTATTATTAAGTGGCAATAGGCGAACTACATATAGCTTTTCCAGCATTGAACTTTAAGCTTCTACCATGCCCTAGTTGGCTCTCATCTTTAGTTCTACTGACAACGTCCACAGCAAATATTGGAAAACAATAATAGCGTCAGTAAGTTAAGCAAAGTATCGCCTTGTTCCTGATGCTTTTGCTGTCGTATCACCAAATACGGATAATAATAGTGCAATTTAGACCAAAACCCAGTGCAGATTGATTAAAGCGTTTCTCGGAATCCGAGCCTGGGGGTCTGGGGAAAGCCGTCCGGTTCTGGGTCCAGGCTGTGTCTGAAATTATAGAGCCGGATACAACTTTGCCCCCTCTACTATCAGGTAAAATTTAGTGTAGGCGCAATTTCAGTTCAGTTTCGTAGCTACTAAGGAGCCTCTCCTCTTCCCATGTTGCTTATTGCCGCTATCATCATAAAACGCCGAAAACTATTAAAATTGGTAACTATCTAAACTATTTAACTTACTTTAAGACTAAAAAATTTTGGCACTATCAACAATATTTAATGAGTACAGGTTAGCAATTGCAGTTGAAGTACTAATGCCCAAATTAAAAAGATTGATATTAGCAAGCAATATTAGATAACTGTTATCTAATTTTCTAGATTTTCAATCAATCCCGAAATAATAGCTAACTGTTATCTTTTATATCTGATAACTGTTATCTATTTTTCTTGAATGACAACAGTGATCATCGAAAAATAGATAACAGCTAGGAAATTTTTTTTACAGTGAAAACAACACTATACTTTGAGGCGGGCTAAAATAGATGCTAAATTTAAAATTGTGGCTAAATGTCGAAACTTTAATCATTTGTTTAATCAAACACGGCGGTCAGGACGAAACAAAGTTTCCATGCATGGTATGCTGAGTTTTGACCCGACATCATCAACTTGAAATGGCTCTATGGGACGCTACATTGTGGAATTCTTTCATTCTTTGCATAAAACCAGTATTATTAAGTGGCAATAGCCGAACTACATAGCTTTTCCAGCATTGAACTTTAAGCTTCTACCATCCCCTTCATACCATCATCTTTAGTTCTACTGACAACGTCCACAGCAAATATTGGAAAAACAATAATAGCGTCATTAAGTTAAGCAAAGTATCGCCTTGTTCCAAGTATCGCTTTGTTCCTGATGCTTTTGCTGTCGTTCGTATCACCAAATACGGATAATAATAGTGCAATTTAGACCAAAACCCAGTGAAGATTGATTAAAGTATTTCTCGGAATCCGAGCCTGGGGGTCTGGGGAAAGCCGTCCGGTTCTGGGTCCAGGCTGTGTCTGAAATTATAGAGCCGGATACAACTTTGCCCCCTCTACTATCAGGTAAAATTGAGTGTAGGCGCAATTTGAGTACAGTTTCGCAGCTACTAAAGAGCCTCTCCTCTTCCCATGTTGCTTATTGCCGCTATCATCATAAAACGCCGAAAACTATTAAAATTGGTAACTATCTAAACTATTTAACTTACTTTAAGACTAAAAAATTTGGGCACTATCAACAATATTTAATGAGTACAGGTTAGCAATTGCAGTTGAAGTACTAATGCCCAAATTAAAAAGATTGATATTAGCCAGCAATATTAGATAACTGTTATCTAATTTTGTAGATTTTCAATCAATCCCGAAATAATAGCTAACTGATATCTTTTATATCTGATAACTGTTATCTATTTTTCTTGAATGACAACAGTGATCATCGAAAAATAGATAACAGCTAGGAAATTTTTTTACAGTGTAGATCCATCTGTCCCAAACCTATATTTTGCAAAACGTTTACTACATACAATAATAAAATAATAGAAGGGTAGGACCAGTACCTTCTGAACAAGCATCTTCTTGGGTTGAGGACGGATTTTACCAGTTCCGAGTTTACCTCTCTTACCTCCCTTACAAGGGGTAGATGTTGAACCTTCATTTGATAAAATCAAGAAACCACCTCCGAACTCTACTGAACCATTCTCAGAGCCAGACACCTGTGGGCTGAGGGAAGGACCTCTCTTACCAGAAGAACCATGGCTTGAGTCCGAACCTCCGGCTAGCAGACCTGTGAGACCACCTCCGAACCCCCCAGGACCCTTTTCAGAACCAGACGCCTGTGGGCTGAGGGAACCTCCCTTACCAAAAGGACCATGCCATGGATCCGAACCTCCGGCTGGCTGACCTGTGAGACCGCTTCCGAAACCCCCAGAACCATACTCAGAACCATAGACCTGTGGGCTAAGGGAATACCCTCCATTACCAAAAGGATCACGGCTTGGGTCCGAACCTCCTTCTTGCAGACCTGTGAGACCGCCTCTGAACCCCCCAAGAACCATTCTCAGAACCAGACGCCAGTGTGCTGAGGGAAGTGCCGCTCTTACCAGAAAGACCATGGCTTGGGTCCGAACCTCCGGCTACCAGAACTGTGAGACCGCCTCCGAACTCCCCCAGAATCCTTTTCAGAACCAGACGCCTGTGGGCTGAGGGAATACCCTCCCTTACCAAAAGGATCATGGCTCTGATCGGAACCTTCACTTGGTGTACGGGAGTATTGATAATCATCGTTATATGAAGTGGTGTCTATCTCCAAGTTGATAGATTCAGTTGACTATGCGAAGGGGTGGTAGGTTAGAAATGTAATTTGCCACCTTCAATCTGGAATCATAAATAATTTCAACTTCTTCGTCGTCACTGACATATATAGATCTGGCATTAGACGACATTAATAATCTGAAGATTTGAATGCAAATGATGATGCTGATTACAGGGAATATAAAGCACTATATATAGGTTTTCGAAAATTAGGTGTAACAGCTTTTGGTTGATACCAATTTACGATGGTCAACATTTTATGTGGTTATTTCAGTTATCAGTCCTAGTTTTGGATCAGGGATTGTTTATACAGATCAGATTTTATAAGTTCTGTGGTAACAATAAGGCTGTATTGTAGAAAATTTGGAAGCATGTTTTTCTAACCTATTTTTCTTGAGAAGGTATAAATTTTCAGGTTATTTTCAAGTTTCATTTGAATGCAATAATTTAATGCCTAAACTTGATTGTACACAGTATCCTATTTTTTCTTTCAAAATTAGATAAAAGGGTTATGCTACATTTTTAATGAAGCACTTTGTTTGCTCAGTAGCATCTATATTCTACATTTTTAATTTCATTAAAAACGGGGTTACCCGGTTTATTAAAAACTGGCATTACATTCAATTATATATCTAACTACACAACATTTCTTAGAGTTACTGAGATTCTAAACTTTCATATTACAGCACATACAATTTCTAAATAGTTCACAGCGATTCACAGCAGAAACAGTAACCAATTTGATTTGTTTTTTTTAATTAAGGGTAAAAACTGCAGTTCAGTGAATACCAATAAAATTAGAGTTCACAGTTAATTCTATAGTATCTGTGACTGGGTGGTATGCGGGAGGGGATCAAAGATGAACAATTGGGTGGAGATGGGGCCGACTTTAGTTTGTAGATGCTTACTTTTACTCTGACACACGCTAAAATTAACTAATCGTAATATGCAGTAAGGTTATAAATTTTACCAAAGTTAACCTACTCACAGTTGCCCACAGTAGGTTAAATTAAGCTATTATAGCTCTCTACTCGAATAATAGTTGCCCACAGAGTAAAGTTATTAAGGTTGTTCATATTAGTAATTACCCACACTTGCCCACGGTTAGGTTAAATTAAATATTTATAGCCCTCTACTCGAATCACAGTTGCCCACATTTCGAATAAGTAACCTAAAGTTGTGAAGATTATTCATAACAGAAACTGCCCACACATGCCCACATTGTTTGCTGCAGTTCAACTCTTATTTTCCTTACTACTAAGAGGAGCATTGATTTCGAAACTTTTCATTGCTATCTTTCGCAAATTTTGGGAAGTTTCATTTTGATTTGAATGTTTTGCAATTTTTTTGAATGATTACAGTTGTTTTCTTGAGACCTAGCATTCGCTGTCAATTCGCACTAGCACTGATAGCTTATCGAAATATCTTGCTCGCTTAGCTAATTTAGTCACCTGAGGTTCAGCGAAAAGTATTACGGTAATGGTACACTTGACTCGACGACTAGCACTGGCATTGCAAGTTCTCGCATGCTAGTACCAACCAACATGCGAGTCAAAGTTTTATGGAGCTGGCCCCAGATTTTTCACAATGTGGTATTGCAAATTATAACCTTAATCATAACAAATTGCATATGTTAAAACCAATCAAAGTTTCTCTGACTCTAGACAGTGCAAACAGTTGATCCAGAATTTGACCATCGCAAGAATTATTGAAAGAATATTATTAAGTGTATTCTCTCCAAGACAACAACTAACCGAAGCATTATTATGTTATTATTATGTATCATGTAGAGAACGAGCGCTAAAACTGTCTGTTATGCATGTATTGGTAATGAAGTTGTTTTTGTATGTACATAGGAATCATACATACATGGACAAGAAGCACCATAAGAAACAATTTCTTACAGATATTTATTTTCTTCAGGCTCCAAGTGTGCCCATGCATGAACTTAAGTTGTCCGAGCTGTATGCAATAGAAGAATTTGATTGGCGGCTATTTTTGGAGCAAGCAACTAAAGGAGTCGCCATAATGCACGAGGAAATGCTTATTGTCAGCGTTCAAGATGTTAATCTTATGTCAAAAAATTTGGGCGAAATAGCCGACTCTCTCGATCCAAAGGCGCTTGTCGATTACTGGAAAGTGCAGAATTTCCTGACAATGCTTCCCAAAAAGCCGTGAGTTTCCAAGGACACATTTCTTTGACAGGTACAAGGATTGGAAGGTCTAAACTAGTCCGCATGAAAGAAGCAGCATTAAATGAATTAAATTATAATCCAACTACAAGCTTTAAAAGAGTTAAGGGAGGGCTACGAATTTCACTAAAGTTCGATGCTGGAAAAGCTAGCTAGTATTTTGCTACGTAATAGTATTAGGTTTGGTGCAAAATAGATTGAAGTTTGAAAAAATTCCACGTAGCGTAGCGTCCTGTGAGCCTTCGTTAGTTGGTGTTTTCGGTCTGTAACTCGACGTGACACACGTATAAACTTCGCTGGGCGTAGAACTTTATATGCAAGGTACAGTTGCCAAATTTTGCAGAAAAAGTCCTGACATATAGTGTTTTAGTATCGTGTAAAACAATCCTTGGATCAATGCATACTTTTCTGTGCGATACGATCAAAGTGCGATAAATTGTGCGTGATAAGTCCATACGGGTGGCGGCAAACTAAGGTCTTATGAGTTGTGGTTAATCAAACGAGCCCAGATTTTTCCAGCTAATGCATCTGTATCAACTTATGTGAACATTACGTGATTTCGGTAATTTTGGTGTTCACAATGTTAGATGAAATTATCAATGTTATCGCTGTTATTTGGTGACATTTCGAAGATGTGAGCCAATACACCAACGTACTCTGGCAGAATAGTCTGAAACTTTGCACATTACAAGCCAGTGAGTGTACCAAGATGTGAAGGAAGTAATAGGTCACTAAGCCTCGCTAGTGTTTAGAAATGCTACGGGTGAAGATCGCTCTAAATTTCCTCTAAGTCAGTTGCAAGCGTATACTGAACGAAGGAAGCGTCAAGTCGAAAAAAAGATTTCATATTCGGATTCAACAGGTCAAGGAACCCCTATCCACACCTTTTCGGCAAAATCGGAAACAAAAACTTTTTTACCCCACTTATACTGCGCTTAGCTAGCTTTTCAGGCCTAAAAAACTAAAGGTTATTTCTTAATAGAAGGAGCGCTAGCAGACTAACAGGAAAACCGAAACCCTCAAAACTCAGGATTATATCGGAAGAATGGTGAGAAACCGTAGCCGCTAACAGAAAGGGGCTAGAAATAACTCCAAAAGACACTTCGCGAAAACGAACATCTTTGCACTCTGTCAAAGACTTCTTAATAATCCTTCAACCGAATGAATCTTGTCACTTCCGAACTACGTTTTGCAGTCCAAACCGAAGAAATGTCTTTTCTGTGTCACTGATGATGCCAACTGATCCTAGCCGAAAGCGTAGGAGCGGGCCACACAAATTATTCAAAAGAACCGGATGTCGACGGTTAGGTTAAGATCATGGTTTTGGTCTTCGCCGATGCATTGTACACAATCCTTACCTTGGTGGTAGTCTTAGCAGGTGTAACAATGCAGTGGTGAGATTATATATATATATAGTGTACTTTGGTCGAACTGTGCTCCGTATTGGCGACTTCAATAATTCCATACTAAAGTTGTTCCTGAAAAACAGAATTGTAGCATTTCTTCAATGCTTCATCTAATCCCAACTTACGTAGGAGTTACTTCAATCTTCCGAGGACAAGCTCATAGTGATTAGGCAACTAATACAGGAACAACAGAGCACAGCAAAGACGTAAATGACGCATTGTCTGGCGATCCATCCAAGTTTTGACTTCAGCAGCACTAAGCCGTCGTTTAATTTCAATCTTTCAGCTTCTACCAGTTTGTAGTAGTAGTTGCTTCAAATGAGAATGTAAACACTAGTCGTGCCAGCTGATCCTAAGCTATTGTCAGCAAGCTGTAGTTCTGTGAGAATACTACGCTTCTCAAAATTCACCAGTGCGCGTTGGATCGGACAAGAAATCTCTGGCATCACATTCGCGTCAATTGTCGTGACATCATTAATAGTCTTCAGCTTTCAGCCTACTTGAACAACAGGCAAGTTCATCGTCTTCGTTGCTGTTGCAAACAGCTGAAACAGATCAAAACAAGCTTTATCTCTGAAACAGAAGATAATCTGCAGGCTTTACTTACGTCCCGGGTTTCGTCGCCATGTTGTGAAATCCTATCGCAAATGAATCCAAATAAACTCTAAACAAATTTAAATGAAATATCAATATCAGGATCAAGCGCACAGCCAGACAAAAACGACACCTTTTAAGTTGAGTCAGACATAACATAACAAAAAAGTCAGAAAGGTAAACAATGACAGACGGTACAAAAGTTAATTTGCATATTGCAAGATTAAACAAGGAAGTAAAAGTTAACGCTTAGCTGTGATATGATTAATCTTCGCGTTCTTCGCGACAATAAATCACTCTCCAACACCAAAAGATTAAGACAGGTACAACGATTTGCTGCTCAAGAGAAAACCAACACCTTAACGTACTGGGAAGGCCCGAGTGTTTAACTTTTCCTATTTTGTTAATACCAAACCAATAGATTACCCCATAGAAGATGGTTTTATAGTGATGTTTGAGTCACTCAAATTGAAATCGAAACTAGGCTTTTGTTTTTTCGCGAAACTAACATCCCGTACTGAACGTAGAACCTACCCCTATGCCAGATCGTAGCGTTTTATACAGATCCTGAAATAGATAATGTTTTTAGACACCAGATCCTAATCATGACATGGATTAATTTAATTATTCAATAAAATTCAATACTAGTTAATTTCTTAACCTCAAATTATCCAAGCACTGACTTGAGCTACAGTGATTCCATACTTTCCTGCATTGAACATGATTTGGCAGATTTGGCTCCAGATAACTATTCCTTGCGTTAGACAACACTTGGAACAACGACAACGAATTGATGAAAATCAATTTGAATCCAATCCTGTGATCCCCTTTAACTTTATTAATTAATTTCTCAACCACAAATTCTCTAGACACTGATGTAAATTAGAATGCTTTGATTACATGTTCATTAATAAACATAATTTCAATTGAGTTTAACAACATTTTACAACATGTTAATAACATGTGGACAATAATATTTTCAAAAATGTACAATTAGAGCTGCAACATTAACCTATTAGGTTTTATCTTGAAACGGGGCCATGTAACGTACTGGGAAGGCCCGTTCCTACTTTGTTAATACCAAACCAATAAATTATCCCATAGAATGCATTGATTACATGTTCATTAATAAACATAATTTCAATTGAGTTTAACAACATTTTACAACATGTTAACAACATGTGGACAATAAAATTCTCAAAAATATACATACGTACATTAGAGCTGCAAGATTAACCTATTAGGTTTTATCTTGAAACGGGGCCATGCAACGTACTGGCTTCTCCGCATATTTCTAATTTCACAAATTTCAAATTTCAAATTTCAAACCTTTCACACTGATACAAAGTAGGAAATAGAACTTAGGAAATAGGCGAACTAATGGGGGAGGTTACGAATTTCACTAAAAGTTCAATGTTGGAAAAGCTGGCTAGTCTTTAGCCACATAATAATTTTAGGTTGGGTGCAAAGAGGTTTAAAGTTTGAAGGAATTCCACTTAGCGCAGCGTCATGTGTAGCCTTCACATGTTGGTGGTGTTGGTCAAAACTTGACATGACACGCCTACAAACTTTCTTGCACCCTGAAAGCTATATACAAGCTACGGTGCCCAAACTTTGCAGATATATTTCTCAGATATAGTGCGTTGTTGCTGTACAAAATAACTCCGGTTCAATGTATTCTTTTCTGTGTGATACAATGAAAATTAGAAAAATTGAAAGTGGTAGGTCCATGCGGGTGGAGGTTAACTGAGGTTTTATGAATTGCGGTTCGCCAAATCAGCCCCAATTTTTCCAGCTAGTGCACTAAGCATCTGTATAAACTTATGTGAAAATTATGTGATTCGTTAATCCTGTCGTTCACAGTGCTAGATTAAGTCATCAATGTTATCGCTGTTATTTGGTGGCATGTCGAAGGTGTGAGTCAATTACTCCACAGTCATTTGGCAGAATCGACTGAAATTGTGCACTTTGCGCAAGAAGTTAGCTTCTGCAGGGTTCGCTCCAGGTTTTAGAAACGCTAAATTGCTTTCTCGAGCGATGGGTCTCGAATGTTTCGGAAAGGTCAAAGACAGTTGTAAGCGCATTCTGAACCAAGGAAGCGTCATATTGAAAAACGAATTTGATGTTCGGATTCAGCATGTCAAAGAACCCCTCTAAACAACTTTTCGGCAAAAGCGGAGGCAAAAAATTTTTTGACCTCAGTTTTGCCGCACATAGCTAGCTTTGCAGGCCTAAAAATAAAGGTTATCTTTAAACAGAAAGTGAGCAAGCGCACTAACCGGAAAACCAAAACCTTCGAAACTTGGCCACAGTTTGCCCCTGTTAGAGCCTAATAACTGGTAAAAAGTTGATTTAGGCTAGGGGCTGCCAATTTTATTAGATCGAAAACGCGGCACAAGGCTCCTTCGCAACTTTTTGCCAAATTTCTAAATTTGACCTGCTATTGCTGATGATAGTGATGTGGAACGGATCGGCGGATCGGATCGGATCGACCGATTCGGGGTCGGATCGGATCGACAAATTTTCGGATCGGATCGCCCGGATCGGATCGGCTTGATTTTTCCGGATCGCCGATCCGGCAAATGAGGCAAATTTTGAAAATCTGTCCCGATTTTATTACAAATTGCAAAATTTTTTCGAAGAAATTTTCAAAATGTTTCCGGAATTTTGTTCAAATGTGGAATTTTCTGTTTTTAATGTTTTTGTTTAATGCTCTGCATCTCGATAAATAAATTTTTTATATGTATATATAAAAAGAGGCAAATCGAGTTGCTCTCTAATATTTCCCGCTAATTAATTTTTGGACAGTCAGTTTCGCTTTTTAAATTCAGTACCGCTGACTGCTGAGAGTGACTTATTCTATTATGATTAAAAGTTCTCAACTAATAGGAACGTTGTCTAAAATTGGAAGGAAAATTTTCCGCCCAAGTGCGTTTGCTCAGAAGTGGAAAATCTGCAAAATCCGTCGGATGTACTTTTCTATATGCTATTGTACTATACCAAAATTCTGTGCAAACTCCTGTAAAAATTGTGTGTGCAAACTTCGGTCGTTTATTGCAAACTTATTGCTTTCAGAGCAAACCGCAAAAAGATATATTTTTAGAATTGTCCTGAACTGGGGATTTGGAACGACTTGAATATCAGGATTGAATCACGGAAAATATTTAACATTTAATATTTTTAATTTCTTCAAAATTTGACCACATTCCAAATTTTGTATCCATGATCGTATAGAGCTATTCCAGGTGCATAGTTTTGCACTTGCATTTGAATGATAGGGTATATATTATTTAAAAGCTAATTATGAGCTGGAACCGGAACCAATACTTGAAAATTACCAATTTCTTGATTGGTTCTTAGATTTCTTGATTGATTCTGTTCATAGATGAAAGTGAATTTCGAAAACAAGGTGCATTTCTGAGATCTTTATAGTTGTATTACAAAGGTTCTCGACGAATTCGTCAAGACCCATAGGCCCATAGCTTCATAACTGTTGGTGATGGAAAACATTTAAATCTGGAAAAATCTCGTTTTCATGAATTTCGGAAACGAGTGCATTTTAGGAAATGTTGTATTATTAAACGTGTGCAGATTGTCAAGAGCTTTTAAATGATAACTAATCTCGAGCATTAAAATATTCAAATTTCGGCAATTTTGAAAAACCGAAAATTCCGAAAATTGGGTGCACTTTGGTTGAAAAGGTTGTACATACGTAAGTGCAAAAATATGACGCGGAACCAGATCTATTTGATCACGGAAACTAAATCTTCAATGTGCACAAATTTTAGCAAACCTTTGACAATTTTAGATTTTCCGTAAATAAAACTCGGGATTTCGGATTTTTACCGATTTTCGATGTCGTCTCCAGTTTTGAACGATGTTAAAACATATACATTGCTTGCTTATAGATACGGCCAAAGTTTGTAAGCACATTTTTTGCCTTAAACCCTAGTTTCTTCCATTATCGTATCTTTGTATAGTTCTTTCATTATCTTTTGTGCAATTTTCACTAGATCTTAAACAACAAATCGTTATTTCTCAAAGTGACTCACATCATTCTGCAGCTGCAGTTTCTCATGACTTCTTAAAATTTAGATGCAAAGTTTGATGAAGAGTTTTGCAAAATAAGGGGAAATCGGAACTATAACAATTTAAGTGTCTGCAATTGAAAATAAAAATTATGGTCGGATCGGATCGGATCGGATCGGATCGGATCGCCGGCCATTTGTCGGATCGGATCGGTAGGTGATTTTGGGTGCCGATCCGATCCGATCCACATCACTAGCTGATGAAGGAAGCAACGCACGAATATTTTATGGAATATTTCCAATATTTAGTACTAGTAACAGTTAATAGTTGTGGCAAAACGGTTTCAGAATTGGTGAAATCGTTAATCCACCAGAGCTGAAATAAGGGTTTTTTAAAAATCCATTTCGAGCAGCCAAATTTGTTCTTTAACGATCTGCTAGGATCGATGTGTGTTGGATACAATAATGTCCAGTACAGACTGTTTCAGTTCGATACGTTAGCTAATCATGTGCTAAAAGGTAGGTCTCTCCAAAGAAGTTGGGCAAAACCGTTCGCACACCCCCCCCCCTTAAGAAGGACGTGCTGCCGCTCTTATTTGAGTGATAGCATTAGCGTGAAAACTCATATTTCTCTATATTCATTACTACTTTATCCGAAACTTAGAATGGCCACCACGTCCGCTGACAGAATTGCCTAAAACGGGAACCCCGTAATTGCTGAAATAAATTAAATAAAAAGGAGTTAATGTTAATCCATTTTAATCCATGCATAAGGAAACAGTGGTTAAAATTTTAATCCCATTTAATAAGCACGCTTTGTATAGTGTGCTAGAAGGAACTATAAAGCTATATTTGTTTCAGTCAGGCGAAAGGTGACATTGTTAAAGCTGAAAAAGAGTGTACATCTCAAGTAGAGTCATACATGGGCATAGGCACCAGTCATCTTATAATGGAGAAGGTCATTCAAAAGGAAAGTGTTCCGGCCATAGCCACGATAAGCGAAGCCGTAATTCAGGAGTATCGTGAAATGCTGTCTTCTGTGCCATACTTCGATACCAAACTAAAACAAAGATTCCTAGACAAGTTGAACACAATTGATGCTCGTTTGGTGTATCCACCACTCTTTCCAGAGTATGCATACGACGAATATTATAATGGTTTGGTCATTGAAGAGTCCTTTCTTCGTTCCTTGTACCATCTAACTGAATTTCGATACCAAACATTTTGGCAAGGAATTACAAGGCCTTGGCAGCTGGACACTGTAATCGGTAACTGGCTAGTGTTACTTAGTTTTGAAGGAGCAGGGAGTGGTCTGAGCAGAAGTTTTTTGTGCACAGCATAATCTCGACACCAGTTACGCATCTGTGTCTGCCATCTTCATACACTACATACATATAGTAAAGATTGATAAGCCTGATATGGGAGTTCAGCTGATGGCCCTGTGGTGTAGTTGGTTAGCATGTCTGCTCAGGAGTCAGAAGGGCCGTGGTTCGAAACCCAGCTGGGTCAAGTCTTTACTTTAGCTCTTCTGCCAGGGCTGGTGAACCAGGAAGGAACCGAGGACAAGCCCGAACGGGAGACTTCAGGTACCCTCGTACCCACGCAACCAGGACCTGGAAGAGAGAAGGGAAGAGGGAGGTACAGTTTTTCACTCACCATTGAAAGCAAAGACTTGGCCTAGCCGGGTTTCGAACCACGGCCCTTCTGACTCCGGAGCAGACATGCTAACCAACTACACCACAGGGCCATCAGCTGAGCTCCCATATCAGGCTTTTCAATCTTCCCTATGCCTGCTTTCCTTACAGTTTAAAGGAGGAGGGAAAGAACAGTACAGAATGTACAAGCTGTCGTCTGCAGCAGCAGCATTCGGCAACACATAAACTTAATGCAAAAACATCCAATGGACAAATGAGCAAACAAGAGGCCCCCTTCGGTTGAGAACACAGGCATAACGGCATACCAGGCCAACACTGAATATAAGCTGAGTATAATTAGAAAAAAGGGCTTCCTTATTGTAAAACATAGCTGTATCCCTGAAAGTAGTTCAGCCTCTAGAAAAACAAAAATACAAATTTTCGGCTTTGAGTGCTTATTATTGCGAAAAATACACGGTTTTCGACTGTTTTATGCACTTTCGAATCAGTATTGACCTTATTGTGTACTTAGAAACACGTTGGCATCAGTGTGCAATATTCTTGTGCAGTTATACTCTTTTAGTGGATCATATTGGCAAACATAGATTATCATTATGCTTCTTTTAAATGCGGTTTCTGGCTAAGCAAGGTATTCACACACAATAACTGTATTTTATTTTCAGGAACCGGAGGTGCGAATGCAGTTTACTTGCCAAACCAAAATACGTTTCAAATATTGTACGGATATATTAGCCCACCATATTTTTCGCACGAATTTCCGTTACAGCTCAATTTTGGCTCTGTTGGTCGTGTCATTGGACACGAAATCGGACATGCATTTGACCCGCATAGCAATGGAAAAACTTGGAGTGGAATTGACAAGCCTTTACCAATAAAAGCTTTGGGAAGACTCAAAGAAGAATACGCTTGTATTAAGGAAATGTATGGCAAGCTGTGCCTAATCTATGACAACGAAACCATATGCAACAATGGAGCCACTACGTTAGTGGAAAATTTTGCTGATCAAACTGGAATTCGGGCATCATTTAGAGCTTTTCAGAAGCAAAAGGAATCCGCCGGAGTTGTACAGTCTATTCCTGGGCTGGAGCAGTTCACGTTAGATCAGCAGTTCTTTATTTCCGCTGGACGAATGTCTTGTAGCTACAACGATAAGTAAGTATATGAGTGTTGTGATAACATTGATGAAAATGACTACTATTGTGAAACACAAAAGTTTGAAAAATTCCTCAAAATTTGTCTGTGTGGAGAGCATCTCTAGCTAAAGAACTAAGGTAAACTTTAAGGCTCGTGTGAGTGTACATATGTATGCATGCATGTGAGATATGCAGTGAAATAATTACAAAAGAAATCTTAAATTAGAACAAATAGGCCCCCGAAAGGGGCAATATTCCGCCGTAGACCTGTGATTATTCTACTTCTAAAATTGTCTTCGTTACCAGCTTCCATTCAAACTTTAGAGGCTCCAAGTTGATGTATATACCATCCACCTTCACTTACTTCACTTGTTTTACCTAATTTCCAACTACAATTAGTCCCTAAAAAGGGTACTAAAGTTTTGTGATTACTTGTCTTTCTTTCAACATTTTGCATTGCACTGCAGTACTGCATTATCTGTCCGAATTTTGATGCCCAGTGCAAACAATAGGATTACCTACCTAACGCACCGATGTGTAGCTCCCAAGCTACACTGATACCAAGAGTCCATGATTTTCTTCTATATATTAGAAGAAGAGTAAGCCACTAGAGGGCTCCTCTTCTTGGCATTGCGTAACGGTGCTCCGACCACAATACGCGAATGTTCCCCCGTTTGGGGGGGGGGTCGCCAAATCATACCCCCTCCCCGTTTGGTGGGGGGTAGGCAACAGCCAATCAGATTCCAGAAACCCCCCTCCCCGTTTGGTGGGGGGTAGGCTGGCTGATTCTGGCTTTTGAAAAGGGGTCCCCGTTTGGGGGGGGGTCGACACAAGAGGTCCCCGTTTGGTGGGGGGTATGCAAAAGGGGTCCCCGTTTGGGGGGGGGGTCACAAAAAGTGGTCCCCGTTTGGGGGGGGGTCTCCAACAGCCAATCAGAATGAGCAAAACTTAGCCTGCGTGAGCGACCCCCCCCAAACGGGGACCCATTTGAGTATAGAACAAAAACTACCGTAATCCTCTGCTCTACCCCCCCCACCAAACGGAGGGGGGGGTTTCTGCAATCTGATTGGCTGTTGGCTACCCCCCCCCCACCAAACGGGGACCTCTTTTTGGATACCCCCCCACCAAACGGAGGGGGGGTATGCTATATCGATTTGGTCGACCCCCCCCAAACGGGAGAACATTCGCGTATTGTGGTCGGAGCACCGTTACGCAATGCCAAGAAGAGAAGCCCTCTAGTGGCTTACTCTTCTTCTTAATAATAGTGCAATTATGCACTCTTGCTGATACTCAAAAATCTGCATTCGTTTTGATTGCTGACAGTCGAAGACTGCGTGAAGGCAGTCTCTTGCTTAAATACTTGATAGCCTAATTTGCATAATCAAAACACAAAGCAGCCCTAAGCTAACCCTGTGTTGAAGGTAGTGCTTTCACGTGAAGAAATAATTCACTATGTACTAAACATATCTGTTCTCTTTTTATTATACATTGACATTCCTGCTTCAGCAGGAATAAAAATATATTAGTTGACAGTTTTCCATTAACTGCTATGTTTGCAGTAAATATCTAGCGTTAGTTCGGTAACTCGGGTACTTAATTTGGCGCACTGTCATGGCTACTCAGATGTTTGGAGTGCCAGAACCTTCCAATCCTAATTCCCACGAATGGCAAATCTACGTCAAGCGATTCAGAAAATTACTGAGTGTAAACTTTCCAGATCCGGATCAAATTTCTGATGAGAGGAAAGCGGGTTTCTTCTTGATTTCTTTATCGTCTGACATTTACAGAATACTTCAGAACAGAGTTCTGTCCAGAGATGTCGACGATCTAACATTTAACAATATTGTGACTTAACTTGTATTGCATTCCAAGCCCAAACTTTCTCCTATTGCGCCGCAAGTTTCGAATTTAATCGACGAGGCCAGAAGCCTCAAGAAAGTATTCTTGATTTTGTGGCGGCTTGCTACTGTCTGCGAATACGAATAGTTTCTTGACTGTGCCTTTGAAGGTCAGATTTGTGGCGGGATATGAGAGATCAGGCCATACGCAAGACTCTCTCGTCTCATGAACAAGACTATGCTTTTCTCGAGCTGTAGAAATCGCGGTAAACTTTGAATCAGCTACTATAAAGACCAAAACGATGGCACCTGCCCATAGTGACACTTTTTCTGTGCACGCATAGTAGGATTCGGAAAGGTAAGTCCGTGAAAACAGTACCCACTGGTAAATGTTTTTTCTGGTTCCCAGACCCATTTCCGACAGGACTGTAAGTATTGTAAAGCTGGCCATCTTTCAAAAGTCTGTCGTGAGTAAAAGTTTAGTGGTGGTAACTGCAGTTTCCAGCTGATTGGTAAGATTCCAATAAGCGGAAGGATGGAGCCTGTGCACATTTCGTAGGCCCTTATACAACCAGTGATAGTGGCGATGAATCCTATACGGTTGGAACTGCAAAACTATCAACGCATTACTAAACGGCTGACAAGTTGAGATTTGATTGGACTTCGACACATCCTTCGAAACGACTCCCGTTTTCAGAAACGAATAGGATTCCTCCTTCAGCATTTTATGTTTTTCAGGTAAATAAAGAAATATAAAGTAGTCTACAAAAGCCAGACACAGTCTAACTAACAAATGGAAGGCATGATGAAAAATTTTCCCGAGTTTGCCACAGCATTTTCTTGCCAGAGTGGGCATAATATGTTGCAAAGGAATGTTCAATAGCATTCAGCAATCTCGAATGATAGGTCACATTTGCGGGGGGTCCCGATAGAATGCTTATTGTAGAAACGAGTGAATATACACAATTGCGTACTAGGTACTGATTTGAGGGGGAACAACTAGGTACGCAATTGGGGGGGGGGGGTGGGATTTGACTCCAGTATCTTATTGTAAATACTATTAATTTTGTGCGATTGTGGTTATGACAGACCAATTCCAACTGATTACACTTACTGAAACAAGATGAAGCAAAACAGATATTTTCTGTGGTTTATTTTTTATTTTGTAAATACAGGATATATTGTCAGTAGATAATGTAAGAATTAAAATTGTCACTTTAGCACCAGACACCGAAAAACTGAGCTTCGGATGGGATTAGAACCCACGACTTCCGGCTCTATGCTCCGACGCTCTGCCAATTGAGCTACCGAGGCTACAGACTCACCATGCTAGAAGGAGTTCTTATCTCTATACCGAAGTGACAATGAATTATTAATGCGTTATATAAATGAGATAAGCTGACTAACTCGAGAATGCCCCTCGTTTCGTTAATGACTGGGTTATAAAGCCAGCTTGGCGCAACTGTCAACAACCCTCCATTAAAGAAGGGAGGGGCTGTGGATTTTGATTTGTCGTCGACTGCACCCTTTCGAAGTGGGACATATTTCCAGAAGCACTATGCATTGCTTATATGCACTGTATTGGTTTCAGGGAAGCAGCTAAACATGCTGTAGATTATGACAGTCACACACAGTCGAGCTTACGAGTAGAAGGCATGATGAAAAATTTTCCGGAGTTTGCCAGAGCATTCTCTTGCCGGAGTGGCCAAAACTATGTTGCAGAAAATCAATGTCTAATTTATGGACAAGAGTGAATGTGGATTATGTTTTGTAGTATGCTATTAGTATAAGTAAAGCAAAGTGGAATTTTAGTTTATTGTGTAAGAATTGACCCTAAAAGTCAGACAGCACAAAAAACTAAGTTATAGCTTTGTCAGCACTGCTCTCAAGGGGTATGCAACCACACTACCGGTCAAAGCTCCTAATGGGGGGCATGAGTGCTCAAAGCGGGCTGCGCCCTTGCAGGTGCACTCACAAATTTCAGTGAACACTAAAAGCACTGCAGAGTTTGTTTGTAATACAGCTCGCTAACTTTGTTGTAAACCAAGAAAATGCTTCTGTTTGAAGTTTGAAATCATTGAAGACTTTCTGATATTTAAATTTCGAAGCGTATATACATTGCTCAAACTATTTGCATACAAAATATAGTTGTTAAGTTAAAACCCTTCAATTTTAAATTTAAACGTTAAAAATGCTAAATGTTAAATGTTGAAAAATTTTAATACACTCTCACATATAACAAGTGACATTTTCAACGAAAGGTAATGAAAGGCCTTTTGAATATCAGATATTCTGGTTTACGTTTAAATCTGTTCACAATTCATAAATTCCTATAAAAATTACTGCGAGTTGTATTACAAACAACTACTCCTACTATCTGTCTATGGCCCTCCTGAGTCAATGTGATTGCTGGGAAAAATTGCAAGAAGCAGTACTGCTTACCTGAGAGCGTCAGCAAATAATCGCAAGTTATATTGCACCAGGGAAACAATGTGGTGGTTATTATTAATTATTATTATTATTAATTATTAATATTTTAATTAATAATTAATTAACATAAGCGGCTGCCGTAAAATGTAGTTTTTGCATAGAACACAAATTAATTTTTTTCCAGCGATTGTGGAGCATTTAGTATGCGTGCTAGAGGGTTGCCACTTACCAGATGTGTTGTACACTAGTAGTCCGATTGTTGCCTTCCAGCTAAAGTGGTCGCTTGCCAAAGTTGGGAAAGTAGGCAAAAACCAGGTTGCGAAAGCATTTTAGCTAATGTCTCCATTACAATGAGCGGTTTCAAAACAAACGGGTCCCCAGGTATTTGATAGAGGTATCGAATGATATAATCAATGTCCCTCGAAAAAAATTACTTCAGTCTGCAAAAAATGCTAATTGCTATTGTTTCGATGCCTGTCAAAGCTGGGCTTGGCGAATGAGCACCTAAAAGTGTTGTGAACAGTAGGCCAATACGTTAAGAGGTCTAGCCAAGATGAAGAATGTAATAGCCAAGTTGTCAGTTACGTCGTCCGTTAGTCCGTTTGTCAGTAACCAAGTATGTTCCGGGTTAACCATCAAGTGCTAGGATGTAGCCAAGCAGGTTTAAGGCTTGTTTTAGGGATTATTAAGCAACACCATGATACTTGGCTTATGGATTTGGTTTAGTGGTAACGGTGCTTGCAATGCTAAATGTTATGCGAATATGCAACGGCGGAGGGGGGCAGCCAAGCACCGAGATAGTTGGCTTATGGAGTTGGTTTAAAGGTTGTCGCGGTTGCAATGTTAAACACTACAGAAAGACGTGCGGTTTTATAAAAATAAAATTTTGATTGAGATAAAATTGGGCGAAAAACTAAGAATTTAGGGGCCATAGATTTCTGTTGTTTTGTATTGTGTTTACTGTCTTTGCTTTGTCTTTGCTCAGTTCTTGTCATTTAAAATGTTTATTTCTCAAATGCTGTTTTCTACTGTTTCTACTGACCCGTGTTCTGTTGCTACTAGTGTTGTTTTGTTTTAGTAACAGTTTTACGTAACCGTTCCGTGCTCCCCCTTCTCAGTGCCAGGTGATCTTCTGTATAATCCCTGTCTGATGTCCTTGGTTGGGTGGACCGGCAGCCGGAATCTTTATTGATGATTCTTGCCTCTTGCGGGATTCCGTGTGGTCCTGCATTTTGGACGCGGGTGATACTGCTCTTTGCCGGGAGGCCGGCAGGTAGTAGCCGGAAAGGGGCCCTTGAACTTTGTGATTGCTTGTCCTTCACCTGTGCCTGTTTTACAGCTTGGTCGTCGGGTTTTCCGGTGTTGGTGGTGGTACCCGATATGACCAGCAAACTTTATTATGTCTATGCAGGTTCCGGGTGGTGGCCTGCATCTGTCTGCCGGTCCCGATTAGTAAATGTCCGCGCTTGTTGGCGCTAGGTTTCGGTTGGTGTTGTGGCGGAGTTGCACAGTTGCAGTTGCCTGGAGTTGTGCTAGTATAGCGCCCGGAAGGTACTGTTGGAACTGAGACTGTCCTGAAGCGTCCGGAAGGTACTGCTGGCGCTTGAAATGAACTATGTACTGTGATGCTGCATTGTTCCCTCACCTGTGACACTTATTCCCATTCCCCTATTATTAACATTATAATCATGCTATTAAGCCATACATCATCGATTAAAAGACAAGAATTCGCAATGCTAAGAAGTATATAAAGTTAATATCTTGTGTGAGTGTGATAACTATGGCGTTTTTGGTTTGTGCAGACAAACGGTGTTGTTTGCGCGGAAACTTTTGGAAAACATATAGTTGTACTGTTCAAATAGGCGAATTGACTGCAGAGCAGAAAGTCTTAATTCACAGAAAGCAGTCTTATTTATTAGAATAGATAACTTCATGCTAACTGCTAACAAAAGTCCACAAGAAAAATTGACTAAGCCATCAATGTTGTATAATGCTGTTAATCACCTGCCATGGTATTAATGAAATTTCTAATAAATAGCATTTCGAATTTAAATCTTCAATGTAGAATATATCAGTTCATTCCAGGACCATTCACAGGCCGTATTCGCATCGCGAAAGCAGCCAACGCTGCAGCAATGGTTGAACTGCATTTTGTTTTCATAACCTGCGTCTTCATCGTATTTGGAATTAACGCAGGTATATATGGTATTAAAAGGTTTTCGCCGTTGATTTTAACGCGCGTTGATTTAAAAATATAATTAATTACGGTTAACTAAACAATCACAGCCTACAATTCGAAATGGGATTTGGAAACAATTGTTAATTGTGAATTTTATTTGCTTACACGGTTCATATTTTCCCAGGGGCTGCTCAAAGTCTAACAGCATTGGGCGATGACATTGTGAACGGCATGGATATGAGCATAGATCCCTGCGAAGACTTCAACCAGTTTGTTTGCGGAAACTGGATCAAAGCTCGACAAAATGCCAGCTCTGATGAGTCTAAGAAATCGAAGTCATTAGTTGGTGAAAGTGCTCGTACAAATTCTGAGCTACTAAAAAATCTCCTAAAAAATATAAGTACCAATGGCCTTTCAGAAACTTCATATAAGTACAAACTCAAGCGACTGTTTGACTTATGCCTGCAATATGAGATGGAGCAACAAATGGAAGACGATCAAATTGTGATTCGAGAATTTGTAGAAGAGATGGGTGGTTGGGAAGTAATGGGAGTTCCTGAGACAGAGAACTTAATCCGCAGCAATTCCAGGGAAACTTTAGCTTACACAATGGGCTTCATATTGAACAGGTAGTTGACTTATATAGTTATTTTGAGAAACAGTGGAGTTAAGACAGTCAAAGGAGTAGAGTAGGATTAAAATAACTCTTTTAACATTAGTTCCCTTATGTACAAGCTTGAATACATGTATTCTTATTTGTTTTTGTCTGCTCATATGTGTTTCTTGATGATAATTTTTTACAATTGGTTTCAGAATGTTATGCAATGTAAACAAATAGTTTAGGATGCTAATATATGTTTTATTTCGAACTTGAAGGAAAATGCCGATCAGAAACATCAGCGAGTTCTAATTTCTGTCAACATATTAGGAAAGTAAGAAAGCAGTCATAAGTCTAACACAGAACATGTATGTGATCTCTACCATCACTACTCAATATCTTCTTAGGATAAAAGCCCCAGGTGTTCCATTTATACAAATGGCGGAAGTTGGTGGAAGTTTGTTTATTTACGAAAGCCGTCGACTTTCGGAGTTGAACGTCACTAATTTGATTGAGACATTCCAGAAGATTAACGGCCGTAATTCAGGGAGTAATTATTCAATTGATCAGTTGGAAAAAATGGTAGCAAATTTTGCAATGGTCAATGACACCTTAGCAAAGGTTCATGAGGTATGCAATGGAAGGGGATCTCATATATTGCTATCATTTCTAGGGCAGGTGATAGATATCAATGGCTTCACCAGGGATAACTTCTCTACTTCTCATAAAAATGAAGATATTGATGCTATTATTATTCTTAAATTAAGCAGGTTAGGGATTTAACTCAAGTTTAGACACTTATATGGATACTACTGATCTTTCTATGAAGTGATGAACGTTTCAACAAGCTATAACAGGAAGCGTCACCTAATAAGCATTTAGAAAAGGTCGTAAAATAGGAATCGGAAACTTCTGTTTCGCTTTAGCTTCCCTTTAGAAAAGACTGGTAAAGTTTATGTTTTATGTGGAAAATACTTTTGTGCCAGGTTTAATATACTTTGTTTCCAAAGGCTCCGATGGTGCCCATGCATGAAATCAAGCTATCTGAACTGTATGCAATGGAAGAATTTGACTGGCGCCTGTTTTTGGAGCAAGCAACTAAAGGAGTCGCCACGCTGCATGAAGAAATGATTATTAGTAGTGTTCAGGATCTGAAACTTGTATCGAAAAATTTGGGCGAAATTGCCGAGTCTCTTGATCCTGAGTCGCTTGTAGATTTTTGGAAAGCGCAGTATTTTATGGAATTGCTTCCAAAAAAAGCGTAAGTTTTCAAAGGACAACTCAAGCTGTATTAAGAACTCCGGTTTGTTTTACATTTCTGGTTTAGTTTTATATTCTTAGGCGGAAACCCAAAAGCAGTATATAAGTTCAAATGAAATCTACGTGGACTTTTGATTTTGTCAGGTCCGTGGCCAATTAAAATCACATTATTTAATACGTGGCATTATTTCATTTTTTTCAGTGAATCAGGCGGTGACATTGCGAAGGCTGAAAAAGAATGTTCATCTCAAGTAGATACTTATATGGGAATAGGCACTAGTCATATTATGATGGAGGCCATCATTCAGAAAGAAAGTGTTCCAACCATAGCCTCCATGTGCGAAGCAATAATCCAGGAATATCGAAAAATGCTGTCTTCTGTACCTTACTTCGACACTGCGCTAAAGCAACGATTTTTAGACAAGTTGAACACAATTGATTCTCGTTTGGTATATCCACCACTCTTATATCCAGAGTATGCATACGATGAATACTATAGTGGTTTGGTCATTGACAAATCATTTCTTCGTTCCTTGCAGTATCTAGCTCAATTTCAATACAAAATACTATGGCAAGGAATTACAAGGCCTTGGCAACTGGACTCCGTAATCGGTAACTGATTTAGCTTAAATTAATATTCCAGGAAAGGGCAGTCTTTAGGATTTATCGTCCAAAACCCAATCTTCCCTCTTCCCTTACGTACCCGTACCGTACCCGGTTCACTTGGCGTATTTTATTCAAAATTGAAAATTTTAATGTATCCAATAAGTATCCAATAAGTTCTGTTATTCGACCTGTTAGGACGTACAACTTTATTTGACTAATCGTAATCCTAAGTTTGAACTTTTATATTTAGTTAGGAATCAAAATTTAATACATAGTTAATTTGTTACGCTGTTAGCAAGTAAAGTTTCAGTTGAGTAGTTTCAGGAAATAAATGAATAAAGCTAGATAGATTATTTGTGAACGTACCTATTCTTTTAGATCAAGTCGAACAATTGTTTTAGAACAAACCTTAGACTACAAAATCTTTTATTAAATTTATTATCCTGAATTAACTATTTTTGTATTATTTTCTTCATTTTTGTTTATCTTTGTGCAATGCTGCTATTCCAGTAGAGTTTTATTAATTTATTCCTACAAATGTAAATATAAAAAAGAGTATCACGAATGTGCAGTTTCTGAGGCATGCCATGCTTAGCGACTGACCGTAATCTAGTAATCTAACCATGATAGCTATGTTTCGGTGTGTAATAGTTTTATTCGTTTGGAACGAATTTGAAACTAAACATTTAACGTTAATATTTGTGATGGGGATCGGATCGGATCGACAAACTTTCGGATCGGCTTCAATTATCCAGATCGGACCGGCTTCAAGTATCCAGATCGGATCGGCTGCAATTATCCGGATCGCCGACCTTGAAAATGAGGGCAAATTTTGCAGTTTTGGCAAATAGTTTCTACTAAATTTCTTTCAAGTTATATTTGAATCCTGAATTTTCTACTGAAAATATTTCGTTACTTTTGTTAAATATCAGCAACCCTGATATTGATTGCTGTTATTTATGTTGCTGATATTTAGCACTTTAGCCAAAATAAATTTCGTAAAGTAATTGAATTATGTCGTTAATCAGTTACTTGAAATTAACTTTAACTGGATTTATATGCTAATATTCATTAAACTGAATACAATGTTGAAACAGCTTGGTCATGTTCTGCAACAATGGAACTACTACGCTAGCTGAGAATTTTGCCGATCAAACTGGAATACGGGCTTCATTTAGAGCCTTCCAAACACAAAAGGAAGCTTTTGGAATTAAAGAGTCTGTTCCTGGGCTAGAAGAGTTCTCGCCAGAGCAGCAGTTCTTTATTGCCGTGGGACGGACGTTTTGCCGCTATACCGACAAGTAAGTCTACAAATTTCCTGAAAAGATTTATGAGCCTATGTTATTGTGAAACTAAAGATTTGTAAAAACATCATGATAGCAGCTATGTATGTTTGTGACACATAGCAGCATGCAATTGCTGTAAAACTCCACTTTTTTTGTGAAGAGGGCTATGTCCAGACTCTAGAATAAGCTAATGAAATGGTAATAATATTAAAACTTATATCCTCTTTCTGAAAGGGAAGTGTTAACCAACAGGCAAATCACAGAAACCCTCTGAGCATATTTGAAACAGAACTGTATTCGTTCGAGGATTTACAATGGATGTCGCAAGGGAGTAGAAAATTGGATTTGTTGAAACTGGTATCCTTCACTGAAGGAAGACTGGCTGTCGCTATACCTTCTCAAAACTGGATGTATGTTTCGAAACTACACAATTTTCGGGTCTTTCCCATTATCCCCCCCATAGCTTCGTAGAAGTACTGAAGATGCACACTTTGACGGATGGAGTTGAAATTTGGTAGGGGTAGGTTTTCGGACCTGCTGATTTCAAAACTGCAAAAATTTTAAATTTTTAAAAAATTTTTAAAAATTTTAAAATTTTAGTTTGGTAAGGGGGGACCAAGAGGAATCGAAAAAACTTTTGTCTTCGATTTTGCTGAAAAGATGTATATAGGGGTTTTCGGGGTCGTAGAACACGAATCTGAAATCCGTTTTTGGATCCAGCTTTTCGTTAGCTTACATCTTAAGCTTACAACTTTAGCTTATATTGAGCTAACAAAAAGCTGGATCGAAAAACGGATTTCAGATTCGTGTTCTACGTGCCCGAAAAACCCTATATACATGTTTTCATCAGAATCGAAGACAAAAAATTTTTCGGTTCCCCTTGGTCCCCCCTTACCAAACTAAAATTTTAAAATTTTTAAAATTTTTTTAAAATTTTAAAATTTTTGCATTTTTGAAATCAGCAGGTCCGAAAACCTACCCCTACCAAATTTCAACTCAATCCGCCAAAGTGTGCATCTTCAGTACTTCTACGAAGCTATGGGGGGGGGATAATGGGAAAGACCCCAATTTTCCCCGTCTTTTCTTTTTTCAGGGAAGATGCAAAACTGTATGTAGAATATGACAGCCACACTCAAGGCAGCCTACGCGTAGAAGGCATGGTGAAAAATTTTCCCGAGTTTGCCACAGCATTTTCTTGCCAAAGTGGCCAAAAATATGTTGCAGAAAGTCAATGTCTAATTTATGGCCAAGAGTAACTGTAGTAGGTGCATTGTTTTGAGTAACTAGGTATAGAGTAAAATAAATGCATTCAGTTTGCGCGTAATGTATGCATTGCTGTCTGGAACTTCCTACAAAAAATGCTTGAATTGTTTAGTGGAACACTCTTGGTGGAACCGAAGTGTAATGTTAAAAATTAACAAAAAATAACAATCCAACAATGGACAAAGCTAATCTGTTCAGCCAAAAACAGGCGGTTGTCTAAGGTGACATTTATTGAAAAATTACAGAATTTTAAAACTAAATTGAAGCTGCGGGTTTCAAGAGCTTTCAGAGAATTTTAGCTAAGTTATGGGCTGTATTAATGAAAACGGCTATTAAATTCCGAAATTGCTCATGCAGCTTATCCTGAAAGGGTGGCAAAATGTGCCAGTGTGAACTGAGATAGTGTAAGAAATGAAATTGTCACTTCAGCACCTGAGACCCGAAAACTTCGGGCCTCAGGTGGGACTCGAACCCACGACTTTCGGATTAAGCCAACTGAGCTACTGAGCAACGAGAATACTGTTTCATCTCCAGGATCCATGGAGGGAAAATGTGGAATTGTTGATTTTTCTGGCAAGTTTTTACCAGTATAAAAAGTTAATGAAGCAACTGTTCAGTACATGTCCATCGTGTACTAGAAATTACTTGTGAGAAAGTACTTAAGCTGTTTCATCAGTCTGAAAACCAGGCACAGTCACATAACTGGGTTGACACCGTTCTGGTCCTCAGCTTGTACAGTTGGTGTATAGCATACATGTGCTTGGGGGGTTCACCCCCCCAGACCTGGTGCTCACCCCCACCCGGAGGGGTTCCTCACCCCCCCCCCCGAATCCGGATTTTCCGGGTTTTTGGGTAAAAACCGGAAAATCCGATTTGCACCCCGCCTCCCCAGAACTTCCCCTCCTGCACATGTCTGGTTTGTAGTGTACAGTTTGTACAGTTAAAAGAATCCTCAGAGGTTGTAGAGTTTTCCCTGGGGCCGGTTCCATAAAAGTCTGTATGTACAAGACTCGAACTAGATTAATGCTAGGTGTAGAGTCTTATGCCTGAAGTATACCAAAAAACCCTCTTAGTCGAGTCACTACCAGCACTGGACTGGCAAGTTTAGCTTCTCGTTAGTTTGAACACTAGCAGATTAATCGGGTCCGTAAAGCTTTCGTATTGCCTTGATAGTTCGTTTTTAGGATATATTTTGACCAGAGAACTGTTCTAAAAACATTAATAAGTTGTTTGTGTTTTGCCAGTTTGTGCTAAAATTTTTATACTTATACTTTTTATATTTATGCTTTATACTTATATAAATATATATATATATATATATATATATATATATATATATATATATATATATATATATATATATATTTATTTATATTTATTTTTCGGAGGTGGTATATTTGTAATGGATTCACCCATCTGAACTTCTATGCTTTGCATGTAAATTGTTGGGCGCGGAGGATTTTCGTCCAATCTTCAGCACATGTCTCTAGCACGCAGGTTTTTTTGCCCAACAGTTTCTTTATAATTTTGAAATTTTTATTGCATTGTCCCAGACGGTTTATTTCAATGCCTTAGCTCTGTAAATTATTTTCTAAACGATCACTGCCTGACCTTTCTCATATTACCGAAAATCGGGCGTCATTTGGCTGTCACTTGATTTCCCAATTTCCAAGAGATCAATAAATAGCTAAGACTGCAATTATTATTTTCGTCTGAAAATAGGT
Organism: Trissonchulus latispiculum; assembly: GCA_030248195.1. Lineage (NCBI taxonomy): Eukaryota > Metazoa > Nematoda > Enoplea > Enoplida > Ironidae > Trissonchulus > Trissonchulus latispiculum. The sequence goes on from JASAND010010497.1 coordinate 87,504, forward strand.
ATCAATTTTGCACTTGCATTATAATTGTTTCAGTAGTATTTGTTTTCATTTCAAATTTAAATATAAAACTGTTTAAAATTAACATACAGATAAATCATAATTATTTTTTCTAGCGGATAATTCAAAAAAGTCAGGGTGTTGCAGTGGTAAGAGTGTCCGCATTGCTTTGTTTCGGACACTCGGTTTTCTTTCTTGACACTCCCCACTGGCATTGGCGGAAAATGAAAACGTCAGCCCATAACACCGCCCGACCGATTGCCCATGGACATTTCGAAGAGTACCAGGTCCATTATCCCGCGCCTCGAGGACAATCCGTTTGGGAACGTGACCAGGACAAACCGAACCTCACCATCTGGGACCCGGAGCAGCCTGCTAACCCTTGCCAGTTTCCACGTAACCCTAGGAGTACTATCCCTCAGAAGGACCATCTCCATTTCCTTGGGTTCCCTAAGCAATTCTTTGTCCCTGCGCTTGAAATGAATTCTCTGGGCTTCTCTCAGTTCCTGAAGATACTGTACATGCCACAGCACCCAAAACTGGTCAAGCTTCTTTCTGATGTGTTTCCATTGGGCAGTTAAGTCGACCTTGTCCAGGGTGAAATCAGGATCCAACGGGTCCTCATCGCTAGGAGGCATGTACAGCTGGCTCATAGGAGCGACAAAGCCAGCGGAAGTCAGAACACCTCCCATCATTGAACTCAGTGCTGACCGAAAGAAGAATTCAATACCCCTTCAACTTGGGTAATAAGTGTCACCAGGTCGTCCCTGCTGATACTTATCCGCCACAGTGTCTTTTTGACCGCTCTCTTTACTAAACCAATCAACCGCTCGTAGAAACCGCCGACCCACAGAGACCCACCCACCCATTGAATTCCTTTCTCGGCGAAATCCCAGCACAATTGAAAGCTGGTGCCATTGTGATTCTTTCTCTCGGTAGTTGTGCCATACGTGGTGGGAGGAATGTACCACCTTCCGTTCACCGGCAAATAATACATCCCTTGATAGTCTTTCGAACTGCATTCAATCTATGAGGGATCCAAAATCTCAATCGCACTTCCACAAAAGTATACCTGCTGACGAAATGGAGAATTTTTTGATGAGCATCTTCGATTACCAATCGAGTAAAGTGGGATTCCTTCCGGATCAATAGTAGAAATTTAGCACCAGGAGAGATTTGAGCATTGGCAAATCTTCCGCCACATTGAAGCATGCTGTTCTCTAGTCGCAGATCCAATTGTCTAGCCAACTTCGTTAAGCGACCGTTTTTTAAGGAAGCAAAGTCTTCATAGAAACAGTCAGCTTGAACGATGCGGATTCATACGCCGATTTTAATTCTTGAGCAGTTATGTGTTGTTTTTTCATACAATACCAGAACCTGCTGCAGTATGCTGCTACTCGTGTACAACTTCTGATATGACGAAAATTTGTCCAAATGTATTCCAAAAGGGGGAGCTTTCGGATCCAATTCCGCTTTCGAAACCAACATTGATTCAGTAGCCACTGAACCAACATAATCTTCAGCATTGCTTGCTGCTTGGTCGAATTTCCAATTCCGTTTTGGCCAATCTTTCGGTATACGTGTAAAAATGAAGTTTGTGCTATGTTATGCCAAACAAACGAATTGTCCATTTTTCTGCAGGTTTTATCGTCGGTAGTGTATGCCTAATAATTACCTCCTCGCGCCTATCTGACGAAACTATCGAAAATAGAAATTAGAAACACGTACTTCGAATTACCAAATTCAAATATACATTTCCAAATCTGAAATTAACATAAAAGTACAAGTTGACAATTATGCCCAAAAATAAAGCACAAGGATAGAGATTTACAGCTGCCAAACTGACGAATATTCGCAAAAAAGGGATTCAACCAACTCCCACAAAGATGTAATAGGAAGATCTTGAGATTCGTTTAGAGGATTTGGTTTTGACGTAAAACCAGTTTTTTCACCCTGCGACTCAAACTCTTGACTCTGTGTGAATTGTGCATATTTTGTTGAACCAACCTTTGTCTTAACTAATACCTGAATATGTGTGTGATAGCATTGACTAATTCTAATTGTGTATTAACTAATTCTCCATGTGCAATGTTCAATGTTAATTGTATAAATCTAATTCTCTGTGCACTGTTTGACAAATGTCCTTTAATGTCTAGTTAATCGCATGTTCTTGTTTGCTTGGATTGCTACGATAATTTGTGTGTTTTTCGTCTTACTTTCCCATTATCCCCCCCCCATAGCTTTGTGAAAGGTTGAAATCAGGATCTGAAAGATGTGAAGAAAAGTGTCCAGGGCGGCGATCGAACCGCCGAGCTTTGGTTTAAGAAGTAGAACGCACTACCACTTGCACCACATCCCCAGACAAGGATGAGACTAGATTATTACGCTGATTTCAACCTTTCTGGGTTGCTGATATTTAACATACTCCCCTTGCTATTTGAAATTCGGCCTCGAATTTCCAGGAATTGCAGGTCGGTCCTCAAATCCAAGTACCATGTGGTCTAAGGGCGGCTCCCCGGCTGCCTCCTAACCCGAGGCCATACTATACTTCTTTCTTCTTCAAAGCCGGGAGCCTTTATATCAAATCACACAAGAACCAATAACCACCATAGTAACCCTTAGCACCACGAGGACCACCATATACCAAACCAATTACATATCGCAAGGACCTGCAATTCCACCATTCCCAGGCATCTTAAACGACTTCATCTCCTCAGAGCGGTAAGGACACGGCACGGTCGCCAAATGTGAAAGGTTGAAATCAGGATCTGAAAGATGTGAAGAAAAGTGTCCAGGGCGGCGATCGAACCGCCGAGCTTTGGTTTAAGAAGTAGAACGCACTACCACTTGCACCACATCCCCGGACAAGGATGAGACTAGATTATTACGCTGATTTCAAACTTTCTGGGTTGCTGATATTTAACAGCTTTGTAGAAGTACTGAAGATGCACACTTTGACGGATTGAGTTGAAATTTGGTAGGGGTAGGTTTTCAGACCGGCTGATTTCAAAAATGAAAAAAATTTAAAATTTTAAAAAAATTTTAAAAATTTTAAAATTTTAGTTTCGTAAGGGCGGACCAAGGGGAACCGAAAATTTTTTGTCTTAGGGGTTTTCGGGGTCGTAGAACACGAATCTGAAATCCGTTTTTCGATCCAGCTTTTTTTAGCTCAATATAAGCTAAAGTTGTAAGCTTAAGATGTAAGCTTAGCCTGAGCTAACAAAAAGCTGGATCGAAAAACGGATTTCAGATTCCTGTTCTACTTCCCCGAAAACCCCCATATACATCTTTTCAGCAAAATCGAAGACAAAAAATTTTTCGGTTCCCCTTGGTCCCCCCTTACCAAACTAAAATTTTAAAATTTTTAAAATTTTTTTAAAATTTTAAAATTTTAAAATTTTTGAAATCAGCAGGTCCGACAACCTACCCCTACCAAATTTCAACTCAATTCGCCAAGGTGTGCATCTTCAGTACTTCTACGAAGCTATGGGGAGAAGGATAATGGGAAAGACCCTCAAATTCTAGGATTGGGGTTAATTGGTTTAAAACGAAGATTTGGGGAACCCCACAAGCCCTTGAGCAAACGTATACGTTATGCTTATCATGATGTATGAATCTCCTTTTCAATAGATACGCAAAACTTCAAAGAAACTTCAAAAAGACCGAAAACAGCAGAATTGCACGTGAACGGAATTGTGACGGGGTTGGGTGACTGACCTAAAGACTTCAGTTTGGGGATGACTCTACTACTGACCAGTCGGGTCTTGACTGCGCTTCTGATCGTACTTACTGTTTGTAGGCCGTGTGAGCCTGTGTGATTTGTGTTACGACTGAACGTTGAGCCGTTGAGCTATCGAGTTCATTTGTCTGTCGTTGTCGGTCAGTCCCCCCCATTTTCCTTACTCAGTTTTGTGTGCTATTCTTGAAATTTATTGACAGCCTGTCTTTTACGATTATTCTCCTTCCACGGAATCAATCCTGAAGGTAAATTTTGTGACCCTTGATTAGGGAGTAAGCCCAATAGAGGAATATTCATAGTTTTGTGTAACCGTGGTCTAAAGCCTTTTCATGACATTTGTGATTGTCCTTGACTAATGCGGAAAAGCTTCGTAATTAGTGGAATTGAGTGATTTTGAATTAATCTGATCCGAATCTTGTTAACTGTGGAAATCGCCTGTTTTACTCTCGTAACGGTAAATCTGTAAGGGAGGAATTTACTATTTGGTATGAAATCTAACCCGACTACCTGTGCTCCGATTGTTTAAGCAGTTATCAAGTTTGCCTGACCCCCAAACTTGTGCAATGGAAACGGCTGAGTTGAATAAAGTTCATAAATTGAGTCTCTGAAGTGACCTCTCAGCTCCTGAATAGCCCACTAGCCAAACCTTTTCTTTACAAAGAATAGCCCAACAACTAACCGCTCTTTTTCAAACAACTGACTCTATTTTGGAAAACTACTTGATTAGCTAATGTAAATTTTGCTTCACCGTTTGTGTTGATTTTTCACAAAAATACGCGAAATGCAAGGAATATTTTCACAACAGGTATAAGCAACAGAATTCAACAAGTTGTAACTCATTTTTATAGCTTCACTTATTACTACATCTTATTAGAGTAGATAACCCGTTACTGACAAAGAAGCCCTAGAAAGATGGACTAAGTCATCAATCTTGCTGTGCAGTTTACCAATGCCCTGGTCTGTGTTAATGATTAATTACTGTAGATTTAATTCCTAATAAATAATGCGAAAGCTTGAAATTTTATACTTCGAATGAATATCAATTCATTCCAGGCTCATACGTTGGTCGTATTTGGCTTGCGTAAACAGTCCAAAGCCGCAGCAATGGTTAAAATGCAGTTAGTTTTCGCGGCTTGTGTCTTCATCATAAGCGGAATTAATACGGGTATGTTCTTAAATTTGTGGTCTTACTCAATATGCAAGCACAGCAACTAACTAGCTAGATTTTTCAGCATAGAACTTTTAGTGAAATTCATAACACCCCTTAATTAAACTTATTTCCTGTTAAATGTGCGGCAGTTTATAATACACAACAGTCTACGAGAGCAAACTATGTATTAGACTGTGCAAGCTAGCGCTGGGATTGACCGAAATCTTTCCTGGTTGGCTTGGCTTAGCTTTGTCCGGAGTTTGAAGTTGAAGTTGAAACCGGCCATAGCCAGTTGGCCGTTGGCCGATGGCCGGTGTCGTATATTATTTTGACACCTATGCTAAAATGTCACCTTTGCTAATTTTTCACAGAAAAGGCTCGTTACTTTTCCAATCTCGTTATTTTTAACAGCATTGGATAGCTCTTGCAAAGGCGATTGTTTTGATATAAAATAATGTGGTAATTAAGCTAATTATAGCTGCTAATTAATACTTAAAATTAACATGGGAAATTTTTAAATTTTAGGTGAAACCTATCATGTTGTATATCATTCGAAAGCTCTTGACGAGGCGGAGTCAATGGGCTAACAATCAAACCAACTAATTGGCCTAGCAATGCGTAATAACTCCATATGTTACCGAAAAATAGATTTTCGGCTGAAGTTTCGGCTAGCTTAACTAATTGGCTTAATTGTTAGCCCATTGAATCCGCCTCGTCAAGAGCTTTCGAATGATATGCAACATGATAGGTTTCACCTGAAATTTGAAAATTTCCTATGTTAATTTTAAGTGCTAATTAGCAGCTATAATTAGCTTAATTACCATTATTTTATATCAAAACAATCGCCGTTGCAAGAGCTATCCAATGCTATTAAAAATAACGAGATTAGAAAAGTAACGAGCCTTTTCGGTGAAAAATTAGCTTAGGTGACATTTTAGCATAGGTGACAAAATAGTATACGACACCGGCCATCGGCCGTTGACCGGCCAACGGCCAAAGGCCATGGCCAATTGGTTGATCGTTGGCCGCCGGTTGGCCGTTGACTAGTGCTTAGTCTCCATTGGCCGTTCTTTAGCTAATTTGACAGCGTTGGCTAGCTGGAATTTAATATTTCTATTTGGCTGCCCTGCTTAGTTAGGCGTCAACTTAATAAATCTTTATTCATAACAGTTTTTCCAAACTTTTCGCTGCAGTCCGCGATGATTCTGCTTTAATTTTGCTGGAGGACTGCAATGAATTCATGAGACGTTGACCGTTAGACAAATTTATTTTCTAAGTTATTAGCACAATTAAAGTTTGCATGCAGTTAGCAAATTTTATTGAAAACAACAGCTAACTTCGATAAGTGAGTATGGTCGTTTTGAAAAGTTGGAGTTTTCGTTTATGTATTTAAACTGAAAATCTGTAGTAATGTAATGTATCTGACGTAACGTATACAATGCAACACGTGCACGATATTGTGCAGCAAAATGGCATTTTGCAACACAGTTGACGCATAAAATCAGTAAATTTGAGCTTGGCCAACAGCCGGCCATTGGCCAGCCAACGGCCAACGGCCAATGACCGGCCAAGCCAACTGGCTGATATTTTCTCGGCCAGCGGCCAAAGCACAACAATAGTGCAAGCTACGGAAATTTTCTTTTAGTACATCCCATGAGCAAGAGTGAGGTCTCATTAAAGAAAGAAATTCCCGGCCCAAAAACTCTTGCCTCAGGTGGGATCTCTCCGCCAACTGAGCTACTGAGGGCATTTTCGTGAGCGAGTAGAATAGAGAGTAGAGTAGATTTAAAATTAACTCGTTTAATTAACTCCTTAAGTGCTGTTTTCTTACTTACAGTCCTCATTTTTTCCAGGGGCTGCTCAGAATCTGACTACATTGGGAGATGACATTGTGAACGGCATGGATATGAGCATAGATCCCTGCGAAGATTTTAGCCAGTTTGTTTGCGGCAAGGATAGAGGACAAAATGCAGCTCGATGATTCCAAAATATAAATTTTTGGTTGGGGAAAAGGAAAGAAAAAAAAAATACAAAAGAAAAAAAGGTGGGGGAGGGGGGAGAAGAGAGTAAGTTACCCTGGAAAGGGGAAACATTAGGTGGTGACAAATGTAAGTTGGAGGGAAAGATGTGTAATGAAGTTGCTAGGATCCGGAGTCAGAAATCGTTCTGCACTCAGGTCTAGTGTCAGAAATCGCTCTGCACTTGATTACACGGAAGGTCAGCACGTCCACTTATCGAAGCAGACTTAGGCACCGGATCTCCGAAAGGTGGTGTTCCAAAATCAGAGATTCCCTGCAGCCAACCTTTGTAGGGGTCTTCTTCGTGAGTTCGTTTGGTGCACTGGATTCCAGCAGATCAGCAAGAGGGGTCAGCACTTGCTTTGAGTTGATCGCCGGACTGATGATGAGTATTCCAAATCCTGATGATCAGAACTTACCTTAATCGGCCCTGATCCAATCCTTGCAGTGGTGGCAGTCGCGCCTCTTTATACAACACTAAGACTCTAAGTTTCACACGCCAACTATTTATTATAATTGATACAATTATAATGGGGTACACTTCGCAATACGAACAATTAAGGTACAAAGAGGAATTATTACAGATACTACAATTAAAATACGAAAACAGTTCAGTACAGTGTTCAATTATTTACTGTACCAGAGTTGCCAGTTACCGTCTTTAGTTGACTATTAATATTATCGTAATTTAGGATAATATTACCCAATTTATATGTATTTTAGGGACAAGGTTTAGTAGTACCTCTTCTTCGTCTCTTTCTCAAACTCGGTCTCTAATACCTAATTATTACACTGTCTCCAACACTCTGCTCATTAACTACCTATATGCTTTTTCGTGCGCCTATATGCTTGTGGTGTGCGACTCTTTATCCGCCTTTACAATAGATCTTATAACATTACTACAACAAATCTACAAAGCAGTTGATAATAACAGAAGTTAACCTAGGGTCGGTCTTTGGGTGAGCCCCCGAATCGTTGGACACTGCTTTCCCAAAGGATCGCTCCAACACCTAGACAGGGTTGCTATACGGAAATATCTTTTGAGGAAATAGAGAAATTGGGGGGTTTCCTGGTTCTGTCTTACTTATTCCTAATTAATCAAAGTTAACAAAATTCTATGGCCTTCCGGTTCTTCGATTCTTCAGGATAACGGTTGGTTATTAAGCCAGAGACAGTATAGTGACAATTTCCATTTGAGTGTTCTAATTTCAAGAGAATTGGCAAAAGTTCAAATTAACGCAGTAGAACTGTGATAAAATTCGGTGAAATGTTCTTAAAAATAGTTGACTAAAACGTTAGGTTTAGCCCGAAATGATAACAGGTGCTTGTTTCTCAGTCTCTGCCTTCCACCATCGGCGGCGTGTCAGTTTCAGTGGAGTAGCAACAGTGTCCTTTCAAAAATATCACCAACTGATCCAATCTTCTACGGATTCCGCTACTGACTTGAAGTGATTCCGAACTTCCCACACCTCAGGGTGGATAATCATATATGAATCCGGTTCAGGTGGCAGAACAGATCTTGGCTGCACCTGAATCAAATGGGTTAAAACCCATTAGTACATAATATAACAGTGGGAATCGAACCCAGCAACTATTACTCACTTCTGTGGCTTTTCGACTTTAAATCGTTATATTAATGTAAATTGGATTACTATTTTCGGAGATTGATTAATCACCGTTTATTTCAGCCGAACTTGGGACTGAAAAGTATAAAAACAGTAAATGTTGCTTAGCATTCATGAATTTGGCGTTTGGCATAATTTTCTGCGTTGTTCTGCAGGAAAGGGCCAAGTGTAAAAACGTTGGAATTTACACAATCTTGCTATTAAGTTTGAGACTAAGGACCAGATATTCACAAATTTTATTCACTCTTCGTTATTTCTAGCTAGGCACGCGCAGGCTAACTGCTAGATGAAATCGACTAGACTAGACTGTGCTATCTAACTAATTAGATATTAGTTATTATCTGCATTCCATTTATATCTCAGTTAGATGGCTACTATATATCTAAGTCCGCCTTTAGAGGCTGCAGATTAACCTACTGTAGTTTCTGAAGGTTTCTCTTGTATGTAAAAGCATTATTTATTGTCTATGATTGTGAATTGGTTTAATATTAACAATTACCTGCAATGTAATTGTGGCTGCTGCAGATAGTGTGAGATTATTGCTTATTGATCTGATTGGAACCTGTATTTTGCAGTGAGCCGTCATTTTGGAGCGTAACATTATTTTGTTCAATACTACGTAACAATCCTAAACTATTTCACAGCGACGGGTTATGTCATCGTAAAAACCGCTAAAAACACTTAGCTGATACGTTTCAGCCAAGCATGAGAACGAGCACAATCCTAATTATGCAACGTTTGCCTATACTAGCATTACAGCATGCAATTTATATACTAAAGAAAACGTAACCGTCTTTTATGCAGAAGTCATGCTCAATATGTACCAGTGGGCTAATTCTCAAGCAAAGTTATGGTCTCATTTCGTTATAGTCTTACATTTGTTAAATATATGACAACTAACACAATTTGACTTGTGTACTTCCTATAGAAATCTGGAGCCAAAGCTGGGCCACTCTACCGATTCATTGATACGAAAGTGTTAGAATTCGGGTCCTAGATACTGTATGACTTAACTTGGTAAAAGGCGAATTGTAAAGGATTCTAGTTGTACTTATCTTAGATCGGTGCGAATGATTCCAGACTGTAAATTTAAACTTTTACGCAAAACAGGATACTAATTGCGACTAAATCTACTGCTTCTGATTGACTTAGAATCTTAATGTTTATGATGCAGTTTTATCTATTTTGTTGAGAAATCATCATCATGGGTCCAATACTGATTGTGCAACATTTATTTGAACAAATTTGCCTGTTTCGTACTGAATGTGGCGTTCAGATTTTGTGCAGATTGTCCCAGGTAATTCGGCGAACTACCGCTCTGGACAACAATTCAGCGAAGGAGTGTCTTAATGCAGACGACAAAAGCTTGTATCTCCCACAGAACTGGTCCTATAATTTTGCGTCCGAAACAAGCTATTAATTAATTTTTTTTGCGAACTGATTATAAAGATTTCTTCAAAAGGCAAAAATGAAGACTGCTTTTACAATGATTGAGCCACACATTTACTTTGCTATAACGGCATAAACGAGTAGGTGCGTAGATTACTACACAGTCTACAGCTACAAATTCTTGCACTACTCGCTCCTTACCATCAACCTGTTGTGTCCTATATATCGTTTGTGTTAATCTAGCTGAACTATGCATTTTACGCCTGATGGCCTTTATTGGATCGGATCCTAAGGGACAGCGGTTATAATTATGCAACACTACTTATTTGATAACTCTTAACTACAACCTAACTAGCTTTGAGCTTTTGAAAGAGATGTTAGAGTATTGATCTAAACAATCACACAATTATGTATTTGAGTAGTACTAATATATGCACTCGTGCGAATATTAATTTATCTTACCGGTATGCCCAAAGAGCTACTTATGTAGTAATCGCGTAATAGAATACTGGAATTAGTGTAATATGCCAGATCTTGCTAGCCATTATGTTTAGGATTAGCTACCTGTGATCTGTCTGTATCCTAAGACTAGATGGCTGCTATCTGCGTCTGCACTGCGGTCTACAATTTAACTAAGCGGAAACTTGCAACTTTTCGAAATTTCCTGTATGTTGCTTGTTTTGTATAATTATGAGTTGGCTCAGTATTAGCAATTGCAGACAACCCAATTGTAAAGCTTAACTACAAAAGGCATAGAAGAAGGCCTCTAATTTATAACCCATATCTGCCCAGGGAACTGCTGTTTGAACATTACACTTTCCTTTAGGAATTATGTAGATACTAAACTGTTCGCCGCAAAGGGTTATATGGACATGGCAAACTACTACAAATTATGCACTTAATATATGTGTACTGGCTAGACATGAGGAACTGAAACCTTCCGAATCACACAATGTTAAACTGTGCAGTGAATATGGCTCACAAGTGCTTTACTTAAGAGAACTTAATTTACCTTTCTGCAGAAACAATGCCTATTTATAGAATACGGAGCTAATTCATACTTACGGATAATTCTAACTAACGTAAGAGTGTGACCTAAACTATAACTAATCTATACTCTTAGACTCATGCATGTGTACTGTTAGTCCTATCGCTCGAAGTTTACTGATTTTGAATCAACTTTGCGATTACTTCTGTAGACCATGAACTTTGATTAATTTTAGATCAAACTGCGTAATTTTGTTGATAATTTTGGAAAGCCATGGTGAGTAATAATTGCTAGGATATTACTAATAACAAGGACAATATTTAACCAAGAACCGCTAAGGATTCCATGCTAGTTAACAATCAATTCTGGGGAAGTCGGCAATTCCCCTTTATGAGATAACTTAATAATTAGTCATTAAAAAGTGATTCGAATTTTTAAGACCTAATAGTTTTAGAACCGACCTAACAATAAAAATAAGACAATTATACAGCATTAATTTTTTTTTTATTCTGTAGCGCCTTGTTTGACAAATATGGCCGGCAATCCCTGATTGCCAGCTGTGGGGAGGATTAGCTCCTCGATTGGCTTAAGCTTAACGTGAGGTCACAAGAAAGGCACCTCCTATCTCAACTCAAGGGAGGGTCCCCATTCAAAAGTCCCAATTCTTCTATAAACCCCAAAAATGAGACAAAAAGAGAAAATTGGGCGCTAGGCCCCTATTACAAAAATTGGCCTCTTGAAACAAAGAAAGGGGCCCGAAGGCCGAAAATACAAGATAAAATTAAAGCCAAAAAGATTATTTTTTCCTAAAAACTCCGAATTGCTTTTGTCCTATTCCAATAATTCTGGCCGGGCATAATACGCCCATACGGCCCTCAAGTTGGGTAATGTTTGCTCGTGTTTACTTAGTTCATCTCCTCTGACCAGTGTGGGTCAGAGGAGGCCCCTAACTCGCGTCCTAGATGGGGAAAAGTGCGCCTTCGCTCCCGGCCAAAACGCTGGCACAACGGGAAACGCACTGCATTGGGGGGGAGAAAACCGACCGCTCTCGGCCGAACCTCAAGCAAACACTGAAGACTTTTAAAATTTTGAAAAGTGCAGACTTAGTGATTAATTGGTCCAGGTGTAAGTGAAGCGAAAACGTTCGGAAAGTTTGCGTTCTTTAAAGACACAAAGTAGAGCAACTGTTGCAATAAATATTGGAAAGGTTTTTCCTCGGGATGCTTTTGGGGACTCAAGAGTAGTATAGTGACAATTGTTGCAATTAATAAATCTCAAAGATTCTTCTTAGATTCTGCCGCTAAAGCTGCTAAGGAACCGCCGCTAATGAAACAGCTGGCCATGGGTAGCGAAAAATTGTCCTACCAATTGTTGGGATTAATAAATTTCAATGGCTCTTGGATACGCCGTTAAAGAAACAGGCAGGCTATGAATAACGGAAAATTGTCCTGAAGGATAGGCCCTCTTGAGAACACTTACGCACACTTAGTCACAAATAAAAACGTAACTGAAAGGATAAAAGGCTAGAGTTTTAGTTAGAACTAGAAATTTAGTTAGAACTTAGACGGCTAAAGTATATGTGTTTACACTTGTCCCCTTGATTAAATGTAGAACTGTTGATCGGTCTAGCAACTCTGGTCAAATAACAGCTAAAAACGACAATTAATTGCTAATAATTCCGTGAACGTAACGAATAAAAGCATCTATTTGGCAAAATGTGTCTGAAATCAATTAAAGCCAATTTTTGACTATTTTTCTTTAATTTTAATTTCAAATTAAACCTTTCCCATTACACATGCCACGAAACTAATGTTGCTTTACTAAATATTTTTAACACATTTTAGAAGAAGTATAATTTTCCAGAATTTTTGCAGACTCAAGTAAATTTTTTCGCGAGACATCGGTTATATTCGATATCGACATTCGATACCTCCATCAAATAGCTGAGGGCGATTTTTTATTTATTGTGAAATCGCTCTTCGTTATAGAGAAATAAGCTGAAATGTATGCGTAACCTGTATTTTGCCTACTTTTTCCAAATTGGTCAAGCGATTACTTTAGCTAGTAAGCAGCAATCGGGGCAACTAAAAAATTGTCCTTGTGCAGAACACATTTGTTCAGTAGCAACCCTCCAGCTTGCATGGTGAATGCTCTACAAACTTTGGAAAAAAATTGGTCGTGTTTTTGCAAAATCTACATTTTTTATGGTAGCAGCCTACAGGATAGCAGTTGGAAGACGATCATGCGTCGGATAATTTGCCCTATGAGACCTTCAGGTCGACGCCCTTAGTTTGATTTTATGGCTTGCATAGTTCGAGAAATGATGGATTATTTGAGTTCTGCAAGAATGACAAGTTTTCGACGCCAAAACAAGAAAATCGGTTATATCTCGGTAGCGAAAAGCTAGAAACTTGCTTTAAAAAGCAAAAGTGTGAAGCTCAGTGAGATCTTTCGAATGAATATAGTCATAGCTGTATAGTAGCTGCCAAACGTTCAGAAATTGGGAAAAACCACTCTGATCGCAAATCTTAAATTTTTGAATCGGGATTGCGCGGAGGGTGTTAGAACGCTAAAAGAACTGATTTCGGAAAGTTCCATCAAATTTCATCTTGATTTACGCCGCCAAATAACTATATGTGCCCAAAAGGAATCACAAGCTTAAGTGGGTGTTCCCTTAAGCGCGAGAATACGGTACGTCTTTTTGGCTTTTTCTTAAAATGCCAATGTGCAGATACGTTTTTCTGCCAAGTTTATTGCTGCATCCCTGTGGTAACTTTTCTGACACCTCTTGCTTGAAACCCTCAAAGTCAAAAGGATCAAAAGGTATGCAATGTAGATGCGACGTTTTAACATAGCTAGTTAAATATAGTGTTAGAGATTAGAAGGCATAGGCGGCATTGCTTTGATAGCAGGACAAGTACTCGTATACAACTCGTATCATTAAACAGAGTATAGGTTGAGATCTCAGCATGATCGATTAGCTACATTTTATTCCATTACTCCCACTTAGCTAATTGATCAAGATGAGAGTACAACTTACACTTGTATTTAGAGTTTATAGTATTATCGCTTTTTAACGTGCACTGTCTCCCACTGAACTTTGATTTTTCTTACAGAAAACTCCCACTTGAGTACTTCTTCAAATTGGACGATCTTCTTACTTGATCCTGTCCACATCACCCTAAACCAGGTACATGGTTGACAATTCCTTCCAATCACATTTTCTCTTGTAGATCTTTCCGTGCTTGCCGTATCGCTGTCTTTGCTGCTATTGCTACTTTCGTCACTTTGGCCTTTGGCCGATTGCTCCCCGCAGACATCTCTCTTAGGATCCGTCCTTACCAGATAATACATCTGTCTTGTCACACGCACCACGAATGCTTGGGAATCCTTGAGATTCTACCCCACCACGTGGGAATCTCTGGGATTCTACCCCACCACATTCGTCAACATTGAGTTTTCTGAGTCTTTAGCAGGATCATCTGCCATGGAATCACTTTTAGAATTCCAACACGAATCTTAATATGGCATGATGTCCATCAGCTCCACCAGCAGACTTCAGAAAACACTATTGCTGTATGCAATACACGTGCATGCGACCCTCTTATTTGGAGCCAAACCAAACAATCAGTTTTCATTGCAAAAGCAGCCACTAAAAATAACTTGCCAGTCAGTCTCGATTTCTTTCCACCGACTTTCTTTGACTTGGACTGACTTTCACAGAATCAGGAGGCAATACCTCTCGCCATCAATGGCCATGTCCCAACAGTCCCTGAATCTGAAGCCCACGACTGCGCGTTCAAATCGTTCACACCACACAGTGTACCAAATCCTGCATGTAGGCTCTAACTAACTTTGCCTCCTTTCTTGAGACAGGCCACATGCCACATTGAAGCTTTGCTTTTAGCATCTCTTTGTCATAGTTCAAATTCTTGGTGTAGCTAAAGGCAGCATTCCGATAAAACCACAGTCTGTTGAACCTGAGGCAGCTACTAAGTAAAACGGCTTCACGGTGACTGGGCCCATAACCTGTTAGAGATTAGAAGGCATAGGCGGCATTGCTTTGATAGCAGGACAAGTACTCGTATACAACTCGTATCATTAAACAGAGTATAGGTTGAGATCTCAGCATGATCGAGTAGCTACATTTTATTCCATTATATAGCATAAAATTTTGTGTATGTGGATGGTCATAACTCCATTTTGGCAAAAATGTTAGTTACGACTTTTTGGCTTTGGACGGCTGAGCTCTCTATCTTGACTTGACATTATCATATCTGAATTTCGGTATCTCAATTGCGCTTTCTCAGCACTGCGCCACCTCAAGTCCTGCTATTTCAACTAGTTCAATTATTTTCTTCAATTCTATTTCTTTGTTCAGATTATCTATCATGTTTTTCGTGCTGCGCCTCAGCGCAGCAGGTCTCTTATGTTTGCTCTGCCATCTTGGTTCCCACACAGCGACAGGCAAAACATAGGTCTTTGCATGAAAGCGTGTAAACAATGCTTTAAGATGGCAGAGCATGATTTACACTACAGTGCGATTTCAAAACAGCTATGACTCACAAAGCAAATAAAATCAGAAAGATCGCTAATTCATTAAAAGGAAACCGGTTTATTCTTCACTGACAGGCTAAAGATCTCTTTCAGCCTTTTGCAGACGACAGCTGACCATTTTGAAAAACAAGATTTTGTGTGAAGTTAAAGTTAAGTTCAGATGGAATGGTTTTAATCTCAGTCAATAAGTAAAGCATTGCAAACATTGCAAATTTATGAAAGTTGTATTTCTTTTACAGTTTATTGAAGGCTTGGTAAGGATTTGCTTGCATAATTGCATTTTGCTTAATTTTCCAGTAACTTCAACTTTAAAATAGTTTCCGCTGCGCAGCAGGCCTACAATTTCTGGAAATGTTCTTTTGACAATATTTATTTAATCTTTTTCAGACAATATTGCTTGTTACAAAGTAATTCGAAAGCATTATCATGTTTTTACAAAGTAATTCGAAAGCATTTGTACTGATTCCCACATTCATGCAAAATTGATATTGAAATAAAAGTGAAAGCATCGAGTATTTCTGATAACTTACAATGGCATGAAATAACAATTTTGAAACCAAAGCTTTTGAACTTTTGAAGCCAGTTATATTAAGAATTAATATATAATAGTAAGAGTTGAGATTACTGGATGGAAAAGTGGAACTGAATTGTAGGAGTTGAGATACTAAATTGAGATTCCGACCGTAGAAAAGAATAAAGAAATTAATACAGTTAATGAATCTTTCCCAGGAAACAGCGAAAAAGAATGAGTGAGTTAATATGAAACATTCTTTGCGCACAAGCTTAGGTGTTGTTGTTTTGTTTGCTTTGAAAATGGGCCTTGATAAAATTAATTACAGAATGTGAAACGATTTAAGGTGCTGGTTTCCTTTCGGGTATTTTTGACTCATACGGCTTTAATCCTTTGCGAAAATAGCTAAAATTACGAAATAACCTGTTTTCATGATCTTAAACATTTTGGGACTAGTCCCGTATTCTTAGGTCAAAAGATAAGAAAGTTTTAGTTTTTGGCCTTAGGATCCAAGTAGGTTGACATTGACAAAACACGGGATTGGTTGTGATGGCTGGAAGAGGACACGAAAACGAACATTTTTGATTTTACTACCTTTGAGCTACATATCTCCAGTGGTTAAGTCAGTATAAGCAAAAAACTGTTTTGAGTGTTTGAAATTGGCATTCTCGAGGAAGACAGTTTTTTTCAAAATTACTGCCACATGTTAAGGACAAAGTTGGCATTTTTATACTCATCGATACAGTGTCCAAATGCACATTTTATGAATGCCTTGCCTACTAGCAGGACTTTATTACTTTAGGCTGGAGATTTGGCCGAAAAACCATTTTAGCAAAACTGCGATTATTTTGTTTCGAACACCGATTTCTCAGCCACTACTCGACGGATTCCGGAAATTTTTGGCAAAGGCATTCGCACTTCTGCGGAGGGATGTTTTTGGTTTGGGCTAAAATATTGCGAGTAGCAAGAAAACTCTATGCGAAAATTCGTGTTACCGCGCTTTTAGCCGATTTTTTCGACCGTTAATACCTGCTAAGCCAAATCCAAAAAACGTCCCCCTCATACGTCCTTCATATCTTGGCACGAAAAGAACTTTAGGCCGATTCTTCAGTTTTGAGAAATCGATGTTCAAAAATGATTGGTCTATATCCATCGTGTTAGATGTCAGCATGTCAGAAAATTTCTGCTATTTTTTGTTATTTTGCCAGTTTCGTAAGCTCATGTGAATGTACGGATAATAACCCAAAAGCACTGCACAAAAGGAAACCACCACAAAACAATGTGACGTGTGTGGCACATTTGAAGTGAAGGTTTGGTACACTTAAGGTGGTGATTCCTTTTGGGCACATATTGTTGGTTGGCGGCGTGAATCAAGATGATATCTGACGAAACTTTCGAAAATACAGTCTTTTAGCGTTGTAATACCCTCCGCGCAATCCCGATTCAAAAATTCCAGCAGCAAAAAATTTCCGATCAGGGCGGTTTTCCCAATTTCTGAAAGTTTGGCAGCAGCTATACAGTTATGGCTTATTCATTTGAAAGATCTCGTTGAGCTTCATGTTTTTGCTTTTTTCTACCGTGAGATATAGCCGATTTTCTTGTTTTGGTGTCGAAAACTTGTCATTTTTGCAGAACTCAGATAATCCATCATTTCTCGAACTATGCAAGCCATAAAATCAAACTAAGGGCGTCGACCTGAAGGTCTCATAGGGGCAAATTATCCGATGCATGATCGTCTTCCAACAGCTATCCCGTAGACTGCTGTCAAAAAATGTAGTTTTTGCACAAGCACGACCAATTTTTTTCCAAAGATTGTGGAGCATTCACCATGCAATCTGGAGGGCTACTACTGAACAAATGTGTTCGGCACAAATATACGCAGGGACGATTTTTTAGTTGCCCTGATTACTGCTTTCTAGCTAAAGTAATCGTTTGACAAATTTGGAAAAAGTAGTTGCGCAGTACGCACACATTTTAGCTTATTTCTCTATAACGAACAGTGATTTCACAAGAAATAAAAAATCGTCCCCAGCTATTTGATGGAGGTCTCGAATGATATAACCGATGTCTCGCAAAAAAATTTACTTGAGTCTGCAAAAAATCTGAAAAATTATACTTCTTCTAAAATGTGTTAAAAATATTTTAGAAAACATTAGTTTCATCGTATGCATTAAAAAGAGAAAATGTCAAGCTGCATTTTCATATAAAAATGGCTTCTTTAGTGCAAGTAATGAATGAGTATAATGGTGCAAACTTTATGTGACCAAGGGGAATCACCACCTTAAGCAGGATCCACTAACACAGAAATGATCTTAAAACTCAAGATTCCACTAACGCAGAAAGACCTTTTGCAAAATAGAAGTTTTCACTTACACAGAAATTAGAACTCGAAAATCAGCTAGAGTATACACATATATTTTAAAGTAAGATTAGATAATTTCACAGAAAAATAGATTCCTATTTTATATGTTAAATTCATAAATAAGAAATCGATTTCTCTGTTAAACTAAGTGAATTTTCTAATTAAATCAATTTTTCTAATTTTATTTTTGATGAAACTTTTCTAACTGAAAAATTTTGACGGAAGCAAATCCATTGTAATTTTAACTTAACTGCTAACTAACGAAATAATTTCAATTAATATTGATGCTGTTCCACTGTATCCAGAGAATGTCTTAGGAACAGTCCCCCTCCGTGCATAGTTTAACTCTAACTTTAAGAAAAATACTTCTTTTGCCATGCAATAATTATGCATATTAATAATAATAATAATAATGCAATTACACGACATTTCTGCGTTAGTGGAAACTCCAGTTATTTTTCCACACGTTACAAAATAACTTTATTTTCTAAACAAAACAAACGGAAAAGAAAAATGCAAAGAAAGCAAAAGAGAGGCAGTAAAGAGGGCAGCGCAAGAACGGCTATGGGATTAAGGCTGTAGAGGGCTTCAGAAGGTCAGGAGAGGACAATCGAACATAGGTCGCGAGCATGGAGGGCGACTTCCAGCAACCATGGGCAAGGAGGGCTTTATCCGAAACACCAGCCTTAGCAGCACTGGTAGTGTCACCGATGCGAAGACTGTGCATTGAAAAATGCGATGGGAGCTTCATTGTGACAAGGAGCTGGCGAAGCTGGGTGCGTGCTGCATTGTAAGACATAGGGCGAGGCAGAATAAGAGAACATCGACAAGCTGGGAAGATGGGTAGCCAAGGTTGCTGGTGACTCCGTGGGAGGACAGACAAATATTGAGAGAGTAACGTCCCAGGACCAAGTGCTCCCGATCCGAGTGCAATTAGAACGGTAGCACCGGCAGAACACTGGTCTGTTTTAGATTTTCGAATCAGGAGGGAGATGGATTGAAGTAACAGTCAGGTCTTGAAAATGGAGGTTAAGCGCCTCTGATACGCGGAGGAAACCAAAAAACTGGAATAGTATTAGCACAGCAAAACGCATAGAAAGGAAAGACCCGTCGGTAGAAAGATGGGACAGAATAGAGGTGATGTCCGTAGTAGAAAAGGCGGCACGCCGGCGGTGACGCGGGATGGCCCGGCGCTTCGCCGACTCGAAGAATAGCTTGGCCAAAGAGGTGTCCGACGGAGGTGGCAACCCAATTCATAACAGAAACGGAGAGAGGGTGACTGCGCAAAACCGCGGAGCAACCGGTGTTAAATGCATCGGTGTGCAAAAGAATTTCAGGAATTTCGTATTTCAAAAATTTTGTGGGGGACAGTTTAAAAAGGTGAGTTTTCCAAAATCGTAATTCGAACAGGGCTTCGTCATTTAATTCAGTTTTTGCATCCCAAGAGCGGGAAGACGCAATGGATTGATATAAAGCTCGGGTCAAAATGTGTGTAACAGTGCCAAAAACCAGTGAGAAAGAGATAAGTTGGCCAGCAGCTTTCGACAACTGCCGGGCAGAAACCTTCGGCGAAGTTAAAAGAAAAGAAAGGTAGTCAACGCAATTGCGTATCCGACTTCCTGGAATTTCCAAAACAAAACGGGAAGTATCAATAATCCAGCCAAGGTATTTTAAACGTTGAACAGGTTTCCAAACACATTTTTCATTATAAGTAAAACCAAGGGAAACTAAGTCTTGCCGACAAAGAGAAGAAACACGAGACATTTCGTGATAAGACGGTTCAGTAAGAAGCGCATCATCCAAATAGATACTAACCTTGCCTTGCAAACGCCAGTATCACACAACTGGGCGAAGCAATTTAGTAAAAAGGTAGGGTCCGTAGGCTAAGCCAAAAGGTAAAACAGTAAAAACAAAAAATTTGCGTGTATTTTGGAAAGACCAAGAAAAACCTAAGTAGGTTTAGTATTCCGGCTTGACATCGAGATGGTAATAACCTGATTTAGTATCAAAACTACATAAATAAGAGTTGGGCTCAAGAAAATTAAGGGAGGTACGAATGTCTTCCAATTTAAACTTTGGAGGCTTGGTAAAATGACTGAGATAACGGAGATCCAAAATAAACCTCATTTTTCCGCTGGAAAGACGTGCGAACAAAGGGCTGACAATGAAAGGAGGAGAGGAAACTTCTCGAATGAAACCATTGGCTTGCAGGTCCAAAACGGTTTTCTCTATAAACGTAGAGTGCTTGAAGGCTGAAGTGTTATTACAAAAATAGGCAGCATGGGGAGGAAAGATAAAAGGAATAGAGAAACCATTTTGAACCATGTCAAGAACATACCGATCAAAAGTAATTTCTTGCCACCTGCCAATGTGCTGTTTGAGACTACCTTTAATTTTAAAAACAGAAGTGCGCTCACCTTGCAGGATGTCGGAGGAAACCTTACTGCTTGGCGGAGGCGGAGGTACCGCTGGTACCGGCGTCGAACTGAGGCTTCCAGGGGCATTCCCGATACCAATGCCCATAGCGTCCACACCCGTTGCAGGTGTAGAAAAATCTTGGGTCAGAAGCCGGTATTTTCGAGGCGTAGGATCCACTGAGAAGAGGGCGCGGTCCACTGGGCGCTTTCTGCGTAAGTGGAAAGTTGAGTTTCAACATTTACATTTAATTAAGAACAAAGGTTCTGCGTTAGTGGATTCTGTGTAAGTGGAATAATTTCAGGATTAACTGCAGACCGGAAAATTTGGCTTTCTGATTTTAACGAAATTCAAATTTTTGTTTTGTTTGAATTTTTTGAAAAGTAGAAAACCTATCCGCACTCACACCTCCCTAATTTTTAGAATAAAAGCCATACATCTTCCATTTGTGCGCATGTTTGAAGTTGGAGGAAACTTGTTTATCCGTGAAAATCATCAACTTTCGGAGTTCAACGTTACGGATTTAATTGAGATATTCCAGAAGATTAACGGTGACAATCCGCAGCATGATTATTCCGTTGATCGTTTCGACGAAATGGTAGCAAATTTTGCAACGATCAATGGCACCTTAGCAAAGATTCATGAGGTATGTCATATGCCACGGAAGGATTTCTCGGTGCTTACAGTTCTGGGGTGAAATTGCATTTAGAACTGGTAGCAGAAAGGATCTGAAATTTCTCATCACTTCAGATTATCTATATGTAGTTCAGACTAAGCTTAAAGCTAATACAATAACCAATGTCAATGTTTAGCTCAATTCTTTAAGAGTGCTTGTAGGAAATCTGGTGGGGCCCCCAAAATTAGAATAGAAGATTAATCCTTTAATTGCTCTCCTGAATAATAAAGAGTCAAAACAGACACCAGTCCACGGATCCACGGAGGATGCATAGATATCAATGAGAATAGGAAATATCAAAACGTGGACACCCAGAAATCTAACCAACCTTAATCACGCGACCGGTTTCGGAACCGACGTGGTCCCTTCATCAGGCGACTCCTGGCTATCACTAGCTGCAA
This sequence comes from Trissonchulus latispiculum, assembly GCA_030248195.1. Taxonomy (NCBI): domain Eukaryota; kingdom Metazoa; phylum Nematoda; class Enoplea; order Enoplida; family Ironidae; genus Trissonchulus; species Trissonchulus latispiculum. The sequence goes on from JASAND010010497.1 coordinate 109,332, forward strand.
ACGTTCCTGCGGGGCTATAGTATTCCGGGCTATTATATTTGAATGGGAGGGCAGGCAGTTGGACGTGCAGGGGAGCACGTTGGACACTTCCGGGAGGAAGGGGGTCCTGGGAAGGCTGGGGGCGCTCCTGTGTTCAGTGGAATGGATGCTAACAATGTCAGACTCGGAAGGTGGGGACTTGTTGAAACGAAGGATATGTTCCCAATTTAAATTGAGAGGATAGTCCGTACAAAGTTGGCTAATCCACCGTTTTTCTTTCTTCTTTCTGGTGTTTTCGTCAGTTGCACTGTCGATCACAGACCAATAAATCAGTTAAATCGTGACAATGATCTCTGAAATCACAAAAGAGCGGTTTGTTAGCATCCATTCTACGAATGTCATATCTGTGGCCGTTAAATCGCAGGGACAGAGAGTTTCCTGTTTCCCCAATGTATTGGGAGCTGCATCCTTTTATTTCCGCCAGATATATAATTCCCGCACTCCTGCAGTCAAAATTGCCCTTGACTCTGTACTCTAGGCCAGTCACAGAGCTTCTGATGCTGGAGCCATGTTTGATGTTAGGACAGAGGGTGCAATTTCGGCGGCCACATTTAAAGGTTTCATGTTGATCGGACCCGGGCCGCTCAGTTATTTTCATAGAGCCGGGAGGTGGTAATCTGGCCCTCACAAAGACATCCCTCAGCTTGAGGTCGCCAAAATAAGTTAATCTTGACATTGAGGCCGCTAAGAAAATGTTCATGACGTTTCAATATATCAGTAACACAGTTAAGGTTAGGATGATATGGCAAAATAAGGGAAATGACCCGACGTCGAAATCAAGTCATTTTCTCTTCCAATTTTGGGGGCCCCACCAGATTCCTACAAAACCTTCTACAGACTTTCAAGACTTTTATCACATGGTTTTAGACCCTCTAGTCTAATAATTTTTAATTTTAGTTTTTAGTTTACCTGCAATGATATTGTGTTTGCATAATGGCGAATACTTTTAATGACAAGTTTAAAACATTTTCTTGGTATAGGCTCCCAGGGTGCCCATGCATGAAATCAAGTTATCCGAACTGTATACAATAGAAGAATTTGACTGGCGACTATTTCTGGAGAAAGCAACAAAAGGAGTTGCCACGCTGCATGAAGAGATGATGATTGGAAGTGTTCAGGATTTGAAACTTGTATCTAAAAATTTGGGAGAAATGGCTGATTCTCTTGATCCTGAGTCACTTGTCGATTTTTGGAGAGCACAGTATTTTATGGAATTGCTTCCTGAAAAACCGTACGTTTTCGGATTATTAATTCAAACTGCCCTAGGCAACTCGGGTTTGTTCTACGATTTTGTTTTACTTATACTTTATAATAGGAAACCTGAAAGCAACTAATTCAAAGAAAATTTATGATCCATTTGCCATTAGCATTAAAATTAAAAACTAGATAAAATTAAAATTGAAAAGGAAATTAAAAACCCACTATTGAATATGCGAAATGTAATTTAATTTAATTTCAATACGACACCGTACTCTTCATAGTATACATAATTGGCTTGTCAGATCCTCAACACGTTAAGGCAGAAACCTCGGGGGATGTCACGGTTAACACTGCTAAGTGTTAACCATGTGTTTATGTCTTTGAACTAACTCGCATCAGTTCGGCTAATCGACTGCCATGTCATCTCATGTCAAAATTACGTGTATAAGGCGACCTTCCCCGAGATATCGACGGGGAGGGGCTACTAGGCTACGGCTGCTGAAATGTTATACTTCTGAGAATTATGGTAGCTAGCGTAGTCAAATACATTTAAGTGGGGGTCGCAATTGCTCGACCTTCTTCTCCAATTTTTCTCATTTTAAATAATTTTGTAGTCCTAATGGGTTCATTTGTTACGAAACTGTTCTTATCATTCACAATAACCCTCCAAGAATGACTCCGACATGTGTTAAACGTAGGAAAATGAAAACACTGAGGAAAATTCTTCTGCTACCAAAAATTTTAGTATGACGAGGGTCATAAGCTATGCATTATATGCCTGTTACATTCTCTGCACGCTATCGCCTGACATGTTACATAAATCAAGCCCCTTTCACCCGGCCTCTACCTATGTACGGAGTCCAAGCGGGACATCGGCCCAGTGCTAGTATATTTTGTACACTGATGCGTAAATCATACATGCCCCTAAATCATTCCCCCTACATATATTGGACCCCGTCAAGGCCAACATGTAAGCATACTAACATTGAACCCGATCATTCGTCGAGGCATATTAGCGTGAATATTCAATTGGAATTATTTAAACCGCAATTTCATTTAACTGTATCGACGCTGGACCCCAAAACTTTGTCTTGTTTTTTGGCATATATGGGGATATATTATGCCTTGAAATAAGCAAAATCGGTGACCATAAATTTGGCAAAAGTCGAAACTTCCCCTTAAGTTCAACCGCATATTAACACACGCGTAACAATCCTAAATTGAGACCCCACCGAGATGACGGGGGTCACTTTGTACACATAATTTTGACATAAGGTAGCCAATCAAATGCGTTTTAGTTCAAACACATGGATATAAGTGTCAACTGTAACCCCCCGCGAAATTTCGGCCTTACTGTGCCGAGGACTTTTACAGGCCGATTACACTAGGAAGAGTACGGTGCCATACTCTTCCTATCATTTATCATTTACTCTTGGTTTCAGTGAGTCAGGCGGTGACATTGCGAAGGCTGAAAAAGAATGCACATCTCAAGTAGATTCTTACATGGGGATAGGCACTAGTCATCTTATGATGCAGAAGGTCATTCAAAAGGAAAGTGTTCCGACCATAGCCTCCATAAGCGAAGCTATAATCCAGGAATATCGTGAAATGCTGTCTTCTGTGCCGTACTTCGATACCGAACTAAAACAACGATTCCTGGACAAGTTAAACACAATTGATTCTCGCTTGGTATATCCACCACTTCTATATCCAGAGTATGCATACGATGAATATTACAGTGGCTTGGTCATTGAAAAATCCTTTCTTCGTTCCTTGTACTATCTAGCTCAATTTCAATACAAAATATTTTGGCAAGGAATTACAAGGCCTTGGCAGATGGACTCCGTGATTGGTAACTGGTTTAGCTTAATTTAGGTTTGACGGGTGCGCAGATTGTGGGGATGGTGGATTTACACTCCAAAACCCAATCTTACCTCCATGTGATAGAATACTTTGCTTTTAAGTGCAACTGCTACAAAGTTTGACGCTAGGCTGAATAGTCGTTTCTAAAACAAGCTAGTGACTACAAATGTTTGAAATAATTTGTTCTGAAATATTTTGAATATGAATAGAGTGGTTGATTTCCTATATTTTCAGTTACATTTTGTGTAATACGGGTCACAAGTGAAATTTTGTCACAGCAAAAGGGTACACCGAAAAATAGTATAGTAACAAGGCAGTTGATTTCTGAGGCATGCGGAGCTATTGCTTTTTGAACATCCTACTTACAGATAACTGACCACCTAAAAAGTTTGACAATGATACCTTGCTTATGCATTTAATGGTTTTTATGCAAACGCGGTGCGCTTTAAAGGTGCATTCAACGTCGCGAACGCATAGAGACGCGCGTCGACGCCTCAGATTGTAGCATGCCGTTTTTAAAATCAGTTGTGACGAATTCATGCTCACGAACGCATGCAGGCGCTTCGACGTGAGGTGCACTCGGCCAGACGGCCGTTTCAGGCCGGCCAGCCTTCCATTGAACGCCGGTAAACGGCCGACCGACCGGTCGCGCTTATTTTCCAGCGGTTTATCAGAATTTTCTCAGTAAATCGATATAAAGTTATGCTGATGCTTTCTCATATTCTGTTTTCTTGTTCGGACACTCATTGGTCTGCCATTTATTAGTCTTTCGTCAGCCGGTCGTTTTTCGCCGGTTGGGTCACCGAAACGCCGGTCAGCCGATTTCGGCGGATCTTCAGTCGACTAAAATTTCGGCCGGTCAACAACACTACTGGTGAGGTTTAAATCAAAGCAGTCATGGCCCTTTTTAATACTTGTTGAGTTGTTAATTGTAATATATGTTAATTTTAATTGTTATTGGTAGGAGTTCAAAGTTTTTGACACTAATCTCTTGGAGAATGTTTGTATCCTTTGCAGTCAAAATTTTTTCATGACAAGTGGAAACTTTCGTACCCTGCCTCAATTATTGATTCGTGAATAGCGCGATCTCCGACCGTAAATTACAATCAATGCTCTGCAGCAATTGAAGATTATCACAGTTTTAAATTTTCAGGAGCTGGCAGTGTGAATGCATTTTACATGCCAAGTCAAAACACTTTCCAGATGTTGTCCGGATTTATAAGTCCACCGTACTTCTCTCACGAATATCCGTTGCAGTTCAACTTTGGCTCAGTTGGCCACGTCATCGGACACGAAATTGGACACGCATTTGACCCGAATAGTAAAGGAAAAACTTGGACTGGGCTGGATGAACCTTTACCAAAGGAAGCTCTGGCGAAGCTGGAAGAAGAATACGATTGTGTTAAGAACATGTACGATGAGTTGTGTCTAATCTACGACAATGAGACAATCTGCAATAATGGAACTACTACGCTAGCTGAGAATTTTGCCGATCAAACAGGAATACGGGCTTCATTTAGAGCTTTCCAGATACAAAAGGAAGCTTTAGGAATTGATGAATCTATTCCTGGGCTGGAAGAGTTTACGCTAGAGCAGCAGTTCTTTATTTCAGTGGGACGGACCTATTGCCGCTATACCGACAAGTAAGTCTACAAATTTCCTGAAACAATTGATGAGCCTACATTATTGTGAAACTGAAGGCTAAAGAGAAACATCTCTCAGCGAGGAGGAAAAAAGGAAGACCCTGCCGTTCAGAAGGAAAAAGGGTCGAATCCCTTCGAGTTTTTAGTTAAAGATTTTAAAATTTTTAGCAAATTTTAGTGATTTTTCAAAACATTTCTTGAAACTCGCTTAAACTGGTCATTTCCACTACTAGTTTTTGCTAGTTCTGGGGTAGACCCCCTTACAATTTTGGAATGTTTTAGGGGTAGACCCCCTCGTCAGAGTCGGGGTAGACTCCTCCCAGATTCAGACCCCGTGTTAATGTATGCTTATGAGCATATAATATGATTGTGAAACTAAAGATTTATTTTTAAAAATCTTGATAACAACTTTGCATGTTTGACACTAGGAACCTACATTCCCAGCATCAATTGGATTCGCACAAGGCAGCGCAGTTTAGTTCATTTTAGTTCACCTGGCATAGTTCATTCAAGAACCAACTGCACTTCTTTCGGCTTGGTGAAGGTTCGTCGAATTCGGAAACGAAATATGCCCGTGGCCAGTAGTCACATTAAGTCCCCATTGCCTTGTAGACAATTAGACAATTTATGAATTGGAAGAAGAACAATTTGCTGCAAATCTCCACTTGTTGTGAACAGGGCAACGTCCGTAATATGCTGATGATTCACAAAGAGGAGCGTTAAAATTGCATATCCTCTCCCTAAAAGGGAAGGGTTAGCCTGCAGGCAAATCACAGAAACCTTCTGAGAGTTGTCGTTGTTGTCGTTGTCGCTCTCAAAACTCAAAACGGGAAGCTACGCAATTTGCTTCCCCGTTTTTGCTTTCTTTTTTCAGGGAAGCAGCCAAAGAAAATGTAGACTATGACAGCCACACACAGGGAAGCTTACGAGTAGAAGGCATGATGAAAAATTTTCCCGAGTTTGCCACAGCATTTTCCTGCCAGAGTGGCCAAAAATATGTTGCAGAAAATCAATGCTTAATTTATGGTCAAGAGTAGCTGTAGTGGACGCATTTTACTGGCTGATTATCTAAACATATAGTAAACGGTTGTATTGATTTTGTTCATAATGCATGAATTGCTGTCTGAAACTTCATGCAGAAACATACTTGAATTGCTTAGTAAACAATTGCTCTAAAATTGGAGCATAGTAAAGCAACAACAGACAAATCTATTATGTTCAATGTCAGTCCATTGCGCGATCATTTGATTTTTAAGCTAAAAGCTTAAAAATCAAAAATCAACGGCTTGATCTTTTATTTTTGTTTTCTGCAGCAGAAAAACAAAAATCAACCAACCATCGAATCTTTTCACGCCAATTTGAAATGAATTTCTTCCGAAACACATAAACAAATAACAAGCCTTTATTTGTTATTTTTGCAGAAAAAGAAAAATCGAGAAACAAGCGTTTGATTTTTGATTTCAAAGCAAAAATCAAAAAACAGGAAGCAAGCGTTTGATTTTTCATTTCAGAACAAGAAACAGAAAGCAAGCGTTTGAGGTTTAATTTTTTTGGATTTTGTTCTTAAAACTAAGATTAAGATTCCCCAGATCTACCAAATTAAGCTACTCGCTTCAAATTAAATATATTTAATTTTATTTAAATATTAACTAAACAGTAATAATTAATTTTGGTTAATGTAATTCTCTGCAACATTACATTCTGGTTGAAAACTTACAATTTTGATGTTGAATCTTATCTATGTTAATCTTGTCTTATAATGTTCTTATTCTATCCATGTTATCTATGTTATATCTATGCCAAATGTAACAGTAGATTCGGTTCGGTTTCGGTTCCAGAACCGGTGTCGTATATTATTTTGACACTTCGTGGCGAAATGCCACCTTAATCTAACTTTCCACAAAAGAAGTCCATTATTTTCAGTCTCATTGCATTTAATTGCAATAAACAGCTCTTGTGAAGGACGATTATTTTTATGAAACATAATGTGGTATTTACTCTATTAATTACATCTGCTAATAAATTACCACTCAAAATTAGGGTAGAAAATTTTAAATTCTATCTATCTATCTTGATATATCACACCAAGAGTTAATACCAAGAGTATCTTCCTAATAGAATAAGCTTGCAAGATGCTCGAAACATTAAGGCCGAAATCTCGGGGGGGGGGCTTCCCAGCGTGTAAGCATACAACGCTGACATTTTTAATAACGGGCGTTTTCGACAAATTGAATACTATAACTTGAACTAGGAAAATCGTACAGCAATAATTTTTATTTCATTACGTTGCGTAGAACGAGATCTTGTTAACGATATAAAAATTATATTGTTCGGTTTAGGCAATCCCTCATAAATTCAGCAACAACATAAGGCATTTCTAAGAAATTAAAAAATTCCCTGAATTTTCTTGGCAAGAATGCTTTGTTGCCGGTTTTGTAATAGATTACCTAAACCGAACTATATCATTTTTATATCGTTAAAAAGATATCGTTCTGTGCAACATAATAATATAAAAATTATTGCTGTACGGTTTTCCAAGCTCAAGTTACAGTATTTAATTTGTCGAAAACGCCCGTTTTTAAAAAGTGTCAGCGTTGTATGTTTACATGCTCAGAAGCTCCCCCGAGAATTCGGCCTTAATGTTTCGAGGATCTTGCAAGCTTATTCTATTAGGAAGAGCTGAGTGTCTTACTCTTGGTATTATAAACTCTTGATCACACGAAGGCTGTAGCGGGAATGCCGAATAAACAACGAATAACACATCTGGCTTGGGGAGAGCCAGTCCTGGGGAAACCTCGTAAATCTATTAAATACGACGTATGCTACCTAGATAATTCCTAACTAGCCCTAGTTTGAACGAAATACAAAAATAGTATATTATAGAATAATATATACTCACCCAAAGCCGACCAACTAACACTAAGCGTCAAGCCAATGACTAGCCAGGCGAAAAGAGTTGCATTGAGTGTACTCACATATAAATGGATATTTGTAAGGGGATATATTCCTTACATTTCTCCTGTGAGGGTATAATCCTGAGGTATGTCACAACAAAACAATACAAGTGTATCAGTCTAAAACTGTCGAAATGAGGGCATGGCTCTGCCTTCAAATCGTCCAGGGCACAGATCGCTTCCAATTTCGCTTGGGCATCGCCGTCCTCGACCAACTGCAGGATGCTAACGCTTCTCGTAATGATGTCGCTGGACTCTTTATAATCCCAATGACAAGCGTCCCCAAATGAACATATCACCTTCGACCGTAATGAGGATTTCCGTCCGCAAGAAACTCGCTACGATCTTTAGTTACCGATCTTTGGGGTCGTTCGTTAGAAAAGCCCTTGTAGGCCAAGGTACGCAGTCCATTATGGTTTTCACGACTGGATTCAGACGTCCGCTGGTTTCGTTCGAAGAATTCGCGGGCGTACTGGTCAGCCGTCTTTGCGATTGGTTCGTAGAACTGTTTCACGACAGAAACAAGTTCATCATCCGAATTGGAAGGTTGTTCATTAAGGTCCTGCTTGTTGGAGTCGTCGAGCAAGTGCCATAATAATGGGCGCATAAGGGCGTCCGGAGCACCACTGGCATTCCAGGTGCTTTTGAACATCCCAAGCCACGTTGATAGAGCCAACGTGCTCTTTCTGCCCTAAACGTATTAATCGATTTGAACCATTTAACATAATCGTTCAACATCTTTACCGTCTCAGGCGGCAGCTGAACCACATTGCCCATGACGGCAGGCCGAACAGGAATCGTAGGACAAATCGGGGACGTGAGAGCCGGGCAGGCTAGCTTGGACTGCCCCTCGCCTGACGATTCAGACGAGAACCTGGGTTTGGACATAGCATGGCCAGATCGATCACCAAAGTTCAAGGTCAAAGGACGGCGCAGTCGCCGATAACGGTGAGGAGGAGGTGCAACGGAGTAGTAAGACTATGCCGACCTGGCTGACAGTTGCTCAAAGAGTGAGAGTTTACAGTCATGAAAAAAGGTGCCACAATCTGCCGTACCGAGAGAGTGATCCACGGTCCGCCCACAGTGGCTCACGTACAATCAGCGAAGTGTCATATACCAAACAAATGTGGGTTGTCGGTCCCAAATCAGCGCCAAGGGGCGAGTTTTAGACAGGTTAACCGTCGATCAGCGACGTCCAAAATCAGACGGATCGCAGGACAAACGATGCTTGTCCAAAGGCTTCCAAATAAAGCTTCATAAAGGTCATATCGGCCAAAAATGTATAAAATGAAAGATTTAGATCCAGGTACGGTATTACATGGATCTGGGGCAACAACCGGACCAATTTTCCACCTTGATTAAAATGTTCGCCCGGGTCCAGGTTACCAACAGACAGGAAGGTAGGTTCCGAAGACAGACGGAAAGGGCTTGACGCCTCGGTCATAGAAGCATCATGAAACATTACTGTCTGGCCCCCGGGCACCTGTTGGAAGCCTGACCCGGACGGGCCTGATTTCGTTGAAAGTCTGATTTCAGGTCAAGATAGGTACCGGACGTTCCAAAATGACGTGATGATGGCGGCTAGGATAGGCAGAAGACTGGGCAATAGATGGATCAAAATAAACCAGATTTGCAGTTTCTAGCCCGCACTGGGCCGTTTCTTCATCTTCTGGGGTCAGAACTTTACGTCCAAAACCAAATTCTAATGGACCATAAAAGAAATAATGAAAAACGCCTGCCTGCAGTCACTAAGGCTGAAACCTTAGTCCGAACAGGAGAGAGCCGGCTCCTACAGCGCCCATTGGCTCTCTCTTGTTTGGGCTAAAGCTTCGGCTTTAGTGACTGCAGGCAGGCGTTTTTCATTATTTCTTTAGGATTAGTGCCTCGTATCCTTCGTGGATCCACCTGCTGGCCTGAGTTTACCTCATTTTCTTGATGTAGATTTTAATGAACCATTTGATTCGTCTGACAGACGACGTCCTTCAGTGGAGTCCTTCAGTGGAATTTTCTTCATCATTCGGAACCAATTTGGTCATAAAGACCTGTTTAGAAGGCAAACAATCTGCTCGGGGACGCCCTTTTATCTTTTAATACTTACTCGTTTGGAGGGCACACCGTGAACAGAATTTGATTTAGGTCGCATGGCGGACAACTTACGCAGGTAGAATCACAATTTCCATGTCTTCTTGTATTCGTGGTATCATGGCACAAGACCTTTTCCTGCAGACGTTTTGACGCACGCCGTTCCGTGATATTCTGTATAGAAAAATTTTAAGTAAACCAAAGTATACAAAGAAAATTTACTTGAAGTTATTGTAAAATTAGGTAAAGATAACCTGAAAATTGAAAATTAGTGAAGGTGAAAAGAAAGTGAAAGTAAAAGTGAAAATGTAGTTAAAATAACACGAAACAAAAATTGTTGTTAGAGATAAAACAACTGTGAAATTCCTACCTCAGCTGTCTGGACCTAAGCCGGAATCTGGAGGCGGAGCGATTACAGGTAGCTAGACCGGACCTATTAATCTAATAATTTACGTAAACTCTAGAAGTTTGTGAACTTGAATTTTATAAGTTACCTTCACTGCCGGATCACCGAGTCTCTATTGAGTAACCAACTAAAAGACGTTGTGGCGTAACAATGAATTTAATGGCGTAAGTAAACAAGAACCGAACCGCTTCTTAACAGTATAGAACATCAATTAACAAGTGAATCAGTTGTAAGCTGATTCATTTAGCTAACATAACTAAAGACTGTGCACAACAGTAACGGATTCTTTTAGTGTTTGGTTTTAAAGTAGAGTTGCAATGCAACACTTTGATTTGGATGATTCTCAACATCCTCCCCTGGATAGAAAAGTTTTAGCGCTTGCTAAAATACAAAAATGTAAAAAGGATGCTACCGTATTTCAATAGTTGAAAGTAAAAATTTCAAAGTTAAACGTAGATTGCCAATGAAATTGCCATGAGACCAGTTATGAGGCACGTATCCTGGCACGTTTATCCATGGTTAAAGCCAAAGCAACTACAAATAGATGTTAAGAAAATTAAAGTGAGAAAGTGGTAGCAAAATGGAGTCATAGAGAGGCGAAATAGGGAGAATATAGTAAACGAAACAATGCAGTAAGTTGTCGCAACTCGCAACCAAACTAAGTGTAGCGAAAATAAGGTAATCAGAAGTAGAAAAGAGAGAGATAAAACGACCCACATAGAAAAGATAATATAGCCAAAAAGCCACCAGATCAAGTACACATACATACACACACATGGAGCAAGAAAACTGTAATATGGGCGACATTGAGTTTCAAGCAGACAGAGGACTAGGTCTTAAAACTTTAATATGAGAGGGGGGAAGTTGTAAATCCCAGGAGGGCTAGATTAAAAGCACACTAATATGGACCAGCTTCGCTGAACAACCCATATTCGCGGGTACGCATGCTCCACTCCGCATTTGACCTTTATTGTCTTAAGTTCTAAATTCGTCAGCTTTTAAGGAGAGCTTGCTGATTTTGAAATATTAGGCTTTACTTCAAGCGTTTTATTCTGAGCGGCTAGCGCAACGGTCGACTGCAGATCTTATTTGTTCATTTCTTCCTACTGGTAGCACCTTTGCTTTAGCGTGTCATTTGTTGTACATAGCTGAAGTTTTACTTTTGGAAGTATCCTCCAAAGATCTGGTTTGTGTATTCACCTTCACTGTTGAGAAAAAGACACTTAGTTGTTGTAACTAAGATATCTTGCTTTATAACTCAGCGAAACGAACATTTGAATCAAACCAAGCCGAGACTTCGATTACCGAATCCAGGTTAGGCCCTTGACTTACCTATGCGAATGTTGCGTTTTATTCGTCTCCACCCAGAACACTTATGTTTTCCTGGGCAAAAGTAACATTCCACTAGACATGTCGATCGACGCAGACAATAGTCACTGAAAACAAATAAGCCAATGTCTTTATTAAAGTTTCATTCCTTGCTTGGAATGACCTGAGTTCTCTTCAGTATCAGAAAGTGCAAATGAAGTTCAGTAAGGATCGTGTGGCCTAATGGATAAGGAGTCGGACTTCGGATCCGAAGATTGCAGGTTCGAGTCCTGTTACGGTCGTTACTTTTTCTTAACCAACACTTTGATGATCCTGGCAACTATTGGATTTCGAGTAGGCTGTCTTTCCTCTCTTTTAATTGAACGTAAATCCAAGTGAGATCCATGGAAGCTCACCTGTACGGTCGACTGCAGATCTTATTTTATTCATTTCTTTCTATTGGTCGCACCCTTGCTTATAGTGTGTCAGTTGTTGAACATAGCTGAAGACGGTCTGTGTTGCTTTTGGAAGCATTTTCCAATGATCTGATTTGCGTACGTTCATTGCAGAGAAAAGATTCTTAGTATGTTCAGTTGTAACTAAAATATCTTGCTTTATAACTCAGCGAATGTACATTTGAATCAAACCAAGCCGAGACCCTTGGCTACCACTGAGAATGTTCCGGTCCATTCGTTACCACGCAGAGCACTTACGTTTGTCTTGGGCAAAAGCAACACTCGACTAGACATGTCGATCGAGCGCAGACATTAGTCACTGAAAACCAATGAGCTAATGCCTTTACTAAAGTTTCATACCTTGTAGGACGAACTGTATTCTCTTCCGTATCAGAAAGTGCAAATGCAGTTTAGTAAGGACCGTGTGGCCTAATGTATAAGGAGTCAGACTTCGGATCCGAAGATTGCAGGTTCGAGTCCTGTCACGGTCGCATCCTTGCTTATAGTATGTCAGTTGTTGTACATAGCTGAAGACTGTCTGTCTGGCTTTTGGAAACATCCTCCAAGGATGTGATTTCCGTATTCACGTTCATTGCTGAGAAAACGATTCTTAGTACGTTGTAACCATGATAATCTTGCTTTATAACTCAGCGAAACGGACATTTGAATCAAACCAAGGCGAGACTTGACCAATGACACACTATAAGCAAGGGTGTGACCAATAAGAAGAAATGAACAAATAAGATCTGCAGTCGACCGTACAGGTGAGCTTCCAGGGAATTCACATGAATTTACGTAATTTAGTGAATGCAAAAGACGCCCTACGTGGAAACCAACAATTGGCGGTTTCTAGCAGTAGGAGCATCAAGCGTCATACGAAAGAGAATACAGTTCGTTCCAAGCAAGATATGGAACTTTAGTAGAGACATTGGCTTATTGGCTTTCAGTGATTAGTCTGCGCTCGACCGAAATGTCTAGATGAATGTTGTTTCTATCCATGACAAACATAAGTGATCTGCGTGGTAACGAATGGATCGAAAGATTCGCAGTGGTAGGTCAAGTGCCTGGGCTGGATTCGACAATAGAAGTCTCGCCTTGGTTTGATTGTTTTGCTGCCTTATAAACCAAGATTCCTTAGTTACAACAAACTAAGAATCTTTTTCTCAACAGTGAAGGTGACTACACAAATTACATCTTTGGAGATGCGTCCAAAAGTAAAAGAGACAGTCTTCAAGTATGTACAACAAACGAGCCACTATAAGCAAGAGTGCTACCAATAGGAAGATATGAACAAATAAGAATTGCAGTCGACTGTACAAGTGAGCTTCCATGGAATTCACATGAATTTACGTTCAATTTAATGAATGCAAAAGACATCCTACGCGGAAACCAACAATTGGTGGTTTCTAGCAGTGTACAGGTGGGTACATAGCTGAAGACTGTCTGTGTTGCTTTTGGAACCATGCTCCAAGGTTCTGATTTCCGTATTCACGTTCATTGCTGAGAAAACGATTCTTAGTACGTTGTAACTATGATATCTTGCTTTATAACTCAGTGAAACGGACATTTGAATTAAGCCGAGACTTCGATTACCGAATCCAGCCCAGGCCCTTGACTACCACTGCGAATGTTCCGGTCCATTCGTTTGCACTTACGTTTGTCATGGGCAAAAGCAACATTCGAGTACGTTGTAACCATGATATCTTGCTTTATAACTCAGCGAAACGGACATTTGAATCAAACCAAGCCGAGACTTCGATTACCGAATCCAGGTCAGGCCCTTGGCTGTCGTTCCATTCATTTAATACTGTGAATTCATCTGAACTTGCTTAGAAGTTCACGCATACAGTAGAGTAGTCTAGTACAGTAGACCACCACTGCGAATGTTCCGGTCCATTCGTTGCCACACAGAGTACTTAATACGTTTGTCATGGGCAAAAGCAACATTCGACTTACATATCGATCGAGCTCAGACAAAAGTCACTGAAAACCAATGAGCTAATGTCTTTACTAAAGTTTCTTTCCTTGCTTGGAACGAACTGTATTCTCTTCCGTATCAGAAAGTGCAAATGCAGTTTAGTAAGGATCGTGTGGCCTAATGGATAAGGCACCGGACTTCGGATCCGAAGATTGCTGGTTCGAGTCCTGTCACGGTCTTAACTTTTCTAACCCAACACTTTGATGCTCCTACTGTTGGAAACTCCAACTGTTGGATTCCGAGTAGGTTGTCTTTCCAGTTATTTAATTGAACGTAAATTCATGGGAATTCCATGGAAGCTGACCTGTACGGTCGACTGCAGATCGTCTTTTCCTTTCTTCCTGTTCGTAGCGCCCTTGCTTATAGTGTGTAATTTGTTGTACATAGCTCAAGACTGTCTGAGTTGCTTTTGGAACCATCCTCCAAGGTTCTGATTTCCGTATCCACGTTCATTGCTGAGAAAACGATTCTTAGTACGTTGTAACTATGATATCTTGCTTTATAACTCAGTGAAACGGACATTTGAATTAAGCCGAGACTTCGATTACCGAATCCAGCCCAGGCCCTTGACTACCACTGCGAATGTTCCGGTCCATTCGTTTGCACTTACGTTTGTCATGGGCAAAAGCAACATTCGACATGACATGTCGATCGAGCGCAGAAAATAGTCACTGAAAACCAATGAGCTAATGTCTTTACTAAAGTTTCATACCTTGTATGACGAACTGTATTCTCTTCTGTATCAGAAAGTGCAAATGCAGTTTAGTAAGGACCGTGTGACCTAATGGATAAGGCGTCGGACTTCGGATCCGAAGATTGCAGGTTCGAGTCGTAACTTTTTCAAACCTAACACTTTGATGCTCCTACTGTTGGAAACTCCAACTGTTGGATTCCGAGTAGGCTGTCTTTCCAGTTATAGTGTGATACAGACTATACTTTATTACATTTAGATACTATCTTTCTAGTTTTTTTTAAGTCTTCCACGCTACAATTCCTCCCCCTTAACCTAAAATAAACTGACACGTATGAAGCAAAGTATAAGAATAAACAAACGTTACATCAATAGAATGCAGTACCGAAATATGTGAACCAAATCATAAAAACACAAAAATTACAGAGCTACCATAAAACGTGAAATTATGAACGTAGGGAGCACTTTGAGCTTTTCCGCAGTTTCAAGCTTTCAATTCGCAACAAACAGAGATCTCTTTACAAAACAAACAGAAAGTTTATAAACTGAAAGAATCAGGTTGCCAGTCAAGTATTAACCGTACTTTAAGATACTTTAAGAT
>JASAND010010498.1:0-15976 GCA_030248195.1 Trissonchulus latispiculum
TTTTTTCTGGCTGCGCTAGTGGTGGTGGGGTGGGGTGGGGACTTAGGCGATTTTCGGTCAAAAATGAAATTTTTCAAAAGTGGTCAAATTTGGTATCAAATGAAAGCCCTAAGCGAGCTGAGCAACTTTTGTCATAGAACTGCATGCTCAGAGTGGCTGTAGAGTGCTGTGGTGGGGTGGGGTGGGGACTTAAGCAATTTTCGGTCAAAAATGAAATTTTTCAAAAGTGGTCAAATTTGGTACCTAATGAAAGCCCTAAGTGAGCTGAGCAACTTTTGTCATAGAATTGTATGCTCAAAGTGGTTGTAGGGTGCTGGGGTGGGGTGGGGTGGGGACTTAGGCGATTTTCGGTCAAAAATGAAATTTTTCAAAAGTGGTCAAATTTGGTACCAACTGAAAGCCCTAAGCGCGCTGAGCAACTTTTGTCATAGAATCGCATGCTCAAAGTGGCTGTAGAGTGCTGTGGTGGGCAGGCGCGTAGCCAGGGGGGGGGCAAGGGGGGCATGCCCCCCCCCCCCCGAAATTGGGTTGCCCCCCTGGAAATTTCTGCCATCAGGAAATATTTATGACGCAGACAGCAGCTGTAGGCTGCTGGCCGCTGAGCCTAGAAATTGATGAAAACTAAAACAATTTAGAACTAAAATCCGTATATTTTCGCGCCTTCGGCGCGAATTGTAATTTCTTCATCGTCAATTTTAAAATGTTATTTCAATTTACGTCATCACAAATCCTATATATATACCAACAGGCGCGTAGCCAGAGGGGGCAAGGGGGGCTTCCAGAGAAGCCAAACCAGAAGAAATTTAAAAAGTTTTCGCAAAATTACTCTAATGCACCTAACGTACGAGCTAAGAATGATCTGTACTTACGTCCTTTAAACTTTATGAGACAACGTTCACATTACAATTTCAATACATCTACACACCTTTTTAAAGTTTCAGTTTCAGTCTCCGGGGTTGTGAGGCAAAGTCGTCGACTACCTCATCTAGGTCCAAATTCGCTGTTTCGCTGAAATGAGTTGTCATCAAGGCAAGCCCGGTCAATCGCTCTGTTGTTTGGGTGCTGCGGCGGGGATTGAGAATCCTGGCTTCTGTCGAAAAGCTGCGCTCAGCAGTGGCCGTAGTAACAGGCCAAGTGGCCAGGATTTGAAGAAGTTTTCGGGTTATCGGGAAAAGGGTTTCATCGCACTGAATCATGGAATCCAAAGCGAGGGTGGGTTTTTCCTCAACGGAAACACTGGCCCATCGCGATTTCCAGTTCTCCAACTCAAGCTCGATTTCGTCGGAAGCAATACCGTTGGCGGGCATGATGTGGAAGTAAAGATCTGTGCATTCCTTTATTCGTTCCAAATCAGAACTATCTGCAATTAATAGAAACGACATTAAGCATTTAATAACGACATCGCTCAGGTCTAACAAATATACGTACATACGTATATTGGGTTTATATACATATTTCGTGAGATTGAGCAGAAATAACTAAGCAGTGATTCATTACGGAAGTAAGGCTTCACCTAAGTAGGCAGGGATCAGTCCTTGAAGAGATAATAGCTTTTCCTGTAGCGGTGAAAATCTTTCCTCGAACTCCTGAGTGATAGATTCCAAGTAAGGAATATACAAGTTTTCTTTGTAGAAGTCTTTTGGAGACATCTCAGCATATTGGGGCTGTCTGCTTTTTCCTGCAGGCAATGAGGCTTGCACCCCAACAAAGTTGGCAAGTCCTAAAATGCGAAGCAAATCTATAAGCTTGTGTACGACCAGGATAGAAAAATTAACTCTTGGCCTGAAGTCCTAACAGTCTAACACCTTATCCGAAACAAGTTAGAACCAATGGGCAATTTTTATCGATTTTTCTATCATTACTGCCTTTACGGATTCACATTGCTGTAAAGACCAGTGTATAGATAATAGCTAGTGCGGAAGCTTATAGCTTCGTAAAAGAACTTTGCAACTGGCCAATTTTTCATGCGCTTTTCTTCTTACTTTCAGCTTTCTGATACAGGCTGTTGTAAATGGCGGCATCAGGGTTTTCCAAGCGGTTCCGTAGAGACGTCATCACTACGCGAACATCTTGAAAAGCCTTCACCAGATCAACGTTGACAGCCTGAAGAGAGGCCGCTAATCGTTTCAGTAACCCGGCAATGTTTTCTGCGATCACCAGTGCCGCCAGAAAGTTGAATGAAGAAACAGACATTCCAATTCGCTCTGCCACTACGTCAGTTTCTTGCAGCTCTCGCAAAGCAGAAGCTATTGCGGGATACAGCTGCAAAAACGACATCAAAGTGTCATGCCTTTCAACCCAGCGCGTCTGGCACAAAGTAGCGACGTGGGTTTTGCCAGTTCCAATATTAGTTAGATTAATATGCTTTTCCAAGATCTGGCTTCGTTTTGGGCTGTTATTGAAATAATTAACAGCTTGGCCCAAAACAGCAAACATTCGTTTCAAATCAGGGAGACTTGCTGCCTTTGAAACGACTAGGTTCAGGTTGTGACTAGCACAATGAAAGTAGACAGCACAGGGAAAGCTTTGGCGAATTTGAGCTTGGACGCCTCTCATTCGCCCAGCCATATTGCCGGCCCCGTCGTAACCTTGCGCGACCAAGTAGGCCAAATTCAGGTTTACGTCTTTGGCAAAATCTAATATGGCTTGGCAGATATGTTCCCCAGTAGTTTCTTGCAGCTCAACGAAGCCAAGGAAATCTTCCTGCAATATATAAAATAAGTACGTGGTAAGTAAGCAATGAAATCCGACATCGGGCGCGCCGAATAGGACACAGGCTTTGCAGAAAAATCCATGTTCCACATGGCAGAAAGCAACGTATGGTCTCTGAAGCCATCTAAGTTGAGGGTATCGTTTTCGCTTAGCTTGAAAAGTCGGCATGAACTCATAGCCATCCTCAGGGGTCCATGGATTCCTGAACAAGGTTTCTTTGTCCAGGTCACTCTCTGGACGTCGATTCCGATACAGTCCAATATCGTAGTTGCTGAGTGGTTGAGCTTTGCTTTTATCAGGCAAAGGCTTTGGCTGAGAAAAAGGATCGTTTAGATCGATGCCGGGAGTGGCAGATCGGCTGACCGAGGACGAACTGGCTGATGATTGGCTTCTCGTTGGAGAGTCTAGAGGGCTGTCAAATTGAGAACTGGGCGTAGGAGTATCAGCGGCAGGAGATGCCAAAGAAAGCTCAGATTCTGACGGTGAGAGGAGATCAGAGCTGGTTGGGGTCAAGGGGGTCGAAACGTCTACAGAAAGTGTATCGGGTAAATCTTCAGGCTGTTTACTTCTTTTTTCTGGAGGAGCCTCGCTCACTTCTTGACTTTGAAGCCTTTTAGGCTTAAAAAAGTCGGCAATTTTTTTCATACTGTATATATATACGTAAAGCAAAACTCTAAACATATAAACAAGTACAAGAAATGTGGGAATGTCTTAGGTAAATAAGTTTGCATTTTAGGAGGCAATTTGTATTTTTGGGTGAATGGAGATACTGGGGATAGATAGGGTAGGAGTGGACTGGAATGGGATAGAGGATAGGATTGGACTGGGATAGATGTTTGATACAAAAGTTTTGAGGGAATTGATATTTTATTAATTATGCGAAAACTTTACTGCTGAGCTACTTTTTTGTAGAAAATATTAAATGTAGCAAACTTTTAAAAATATCGCAAAGATAAAAACATGAAATTTTTAAGATTTTTAGCAAATATGTTGGAACTTTTAAGTGAAAAGCTTCCCGCCCATTTGCAGTCCCGCCTTTTTAGCACGTGATTGCAAAGGGCAAGATGATGTATCTTCATCCGAGCCTTTCAAAAGCTTTACTGTCTGTTGTCTCGATTTTGACAAAAATATACTTTGCAGCATCAACCGAGAAGGTTTCATAAGTTGAAGTTCAAAGTTCAATGATTTTCAGACTTTGTTAGAACCAATTCTTTGCAGTGTATTTTTGTTCGCTTCATATTTCTACTGGAAATTCAGCGTTTTCGTCCAGCAACATTTCCTGAAAATTTTTGACTTGCCCCCCCGAAATTTTTTTCTGGCTACGCTAGTGGTGGTGGGGTGGGGTGGGGACTTAGGCGATTTTCGGTCAAAAATAAAATTTTTCAAAAGTGGTCAAATTTGGTCCAACTGAAAGCCCTAAGCGCGCTGAGCAACTTTTGTCATAGAACTGCATGCTCAAAGTGGCTGTAGAGTGCTGTGGTTGGCTTGCTTGCTACTGTTGAAAGATATCTATACATACCTTCATGAGCATACATATATAAAATAATAGAAAACAAGAACAAGAAGTGCTCCTTCGTCGCATGTAAAATGCATATGAGTCTTCGTAGGCAGGTTGTACATAAGCAAAAACTAGCCTGTGAAATACATATGAGTTCCGTAGGGAGGTTGTAAATTAAGGAAAACAAGTTGCAACCGCTTAACATATGAGCCTGTCCTACAACGAGGCTCATATTGGCGTCACAGTGCATTCCACATTAAAGCCTCATTAAAGAACCTCAGCTTCATCCACATTACGGAAAAATGAATAGACGTCATGGCCCAGAAGAAATGGACTGAAGTGAACTACGACTGCTCAAGCTGATCTGTACATGCAACCTGATGTTTCCTGAAACACTATGGCACACCTCTAATGCATTCTCGAAACACTTTCACATTATACACACGCAGAACGCAGAATGCGTTCTCACTTGGCTTTGAGTCAGAGCGCCTCATGGCGTACCGTATTTAGCATATGCACACTTTGACTGATCAACATTATATATCTGAAGGATAATTTGTAATGAAAAGCTTTATGCAGTATGTATTTATATAAAAGTAAAATATATATCTGCAAACTATTCGTATTATGACAAACGCCAATATGAGCCTCGTTGTAGGACAGGCTCATATGTTAAGCGGTTGCAACTTGTTTTCCTTAATTTACAACCTCCCTACGGAACTCATATGTATTTTACAGGCTAGTTTTTGCTTATGTACAACCTGCCTACGAAGACTCATATGCATTTTACATGCGACGAAAGAGCACTTTTTGTTCTTGTATATATATGCAGTGGCGTAGATAGGTCATTGCTTCGGGGAGGGCGGATTTTCGGCAAGTCGGGGGGGGGGGGGGGGGCCGGGGGCGGGGACCCACCCCCCCCCCCCCCCCCCCAAGTTGAGCAATTTTTTACCACGACCCACACACAATCAGCTTTCAATATCTCTAAAAGCATATAAAATTAAGTTTTTCAGATTTTCACAAAAAACGGGTACAGCAGCTTTATTCTTAATTAGTAAACTTGAGAAATTTTCTCAGATTTTCGCCAAAAACGGCTTAACTATTAAAGCTGACATTTTTCTGATTTTCGCCAAAACCTGCTAGAGAAACTTTATATAATTCTTTAATACAGGGGTTTTTTTCAAAATCGGACCTGTGTAAATCTTGTGTAAATTTAAATTTCACTGTGTATTTTTGTTTGAAGCTGTGTAAGTAAAATTTTAAAGTGTCGTTTTTCAATTGCAATGTAAAATAAAATACATTTAGACGTTATTTTCTTGCTACAATGTTATTTTCGGATCATTCAAGCCAAAGTTATGCCAACTGCACTTGCGTAACGTTTGGGAAGAAACTATGCGGGGGTTTCTGGGGGGCGGAGCCCCCCAGAAGTCGAGACAATTTTGTAAATTGCAACAGAATTCATAATGGAAATGTTTAAGAAGATTAATTCATTTAATGTCAAAACTAGAATTGGACAAATTCAAATTTCTAAAAAACACTTCGCCTACTGAAACGATTTCATAATTTTTCCAACTTTTTGGGATAATTTTTTCATAAACTTGCTGGTCACGTACTAAGGTTCGATGCTTTAACTGCTACTGGGGACGGCTCCATATAGTACAGACACACCACCTATATATACAATAGATACGTACCCAAAACAACGGAGGGGGGTCTGGGGGGCAGAGCCATGGGCGCACCCAGGGGGGGGTTGGGGGTTCCGACCCCCCCCCTTTTTGTCCGACCCCCCCCCGGGAATTTTCGGGGAGAAAGCAAAAATTGAGCCATTTTTAGTGCATAAAATTAAAAATTATGAAAATTTTTCGCGCCTGCGGCGCTTTCAGTCTCGATTTTTATAATTTTTCTCGCCTGCGGCGCTGTTATATTGCAATTTTTAAGATTTTTCTCGCCTGCGGCGCTTTTCTATCTCGATTTTTAAAATTTTTCTCGCCTGCGGCGCTTTTCTCTCGATGTTTAAAGTTTTTCGGGCCTGCGACGCTTTTCTAACTGAGTTTAAAAATTTTTCTTGCCTGCGTCGCTATTACGTATGTATCAAATTTTACAGCGTTTTGGAACCTGCGGCGCTTTTTTACCTCAATTTTTCTCGCCCGCGGCGCTTTCTTATCTCCATCTCCATTTTGACGTGGCTTTTTTTCCCGATTGACTATATATTCTATATCGATTTTAACAATTTAAAATTTTAACAATGCGCCTCGCAGAGCTTTTTATTCAAATCTTTTCAAGCTTTTCAAAACAAATTTTCCCATTATGTCAAAGAATTTCTCAACTTCTGGGGGGCTCCGCCCCCGGACCCCCCGCGTCGGCTGGCGGTGACTTCTAAATCTCGTCATTTTTGTGTCTCCCAAAACGAACACTTTGTTGAAAACTTCGCCGCCGCCGCCACCCCCCCCCCCCCCAGCGTAAGCCTGTCCGCCGAAGGCAAAAAAAATTTTTTCCGGCTCGACCCCCCCCTTTTCAAAATCCTGGGAGCGCCCCTGGGCAGAGCCCCCCAGAAGTTGAGAAATTTTTTTAAATTATAGGCAGAAACGGCATTGAAAAGTTGTATTCCTTTAGCTTTCGTATTGAATATTTCTTGGGTAGTATGGCAACTATTTTAGGCTCTGACTGCTTTTATCATAGGGGTCGCGGCAGCGACCCCTATAATATGTGTGAAAAGTGGCTGGAGACAGTGTAAAATAAGTTGCGCAGAAGCTGCGCAAAATCCTGCGCAGATCCTGCGCAGATTTCATGCGCAAATTGTAGAGCACATCGAGTTTAGTATGTCTGTGAAGTTTCAGCCCCGTATCACTTACCGTTAAAAAGTTGCGCCCCGGACCGGTTATGGCGGCGATGTTTTTTTCCGGTTTCTCCTATTTGATGGTTGTATTGTACATAATGTTCGCCGCTTTCGCGTGATCTGCAGCGGTGGGCCAACCTAAAGGGCTATGGGGTCTAGTAGTACCCTCTAAAGAATTTAAGAATCACAACTTTTTTGCGCCGCAGCTGCGCCACAGCGCCGCAGTGGCGCCGCAAAGTCGGCTCATAGCGAAAAGTGACCATTTTTGTGGTCGTCGCTCAGGTCGAACGTTACGAGCTGGAGCTGATTTCTTTTTATATTCAGAAATTACATATATTGAACTAACTAACGGTCCAGGTTGCGTTTCTCTATCACTTCCCTAGCGACCACAGTGGCCCGTCAAAGATGGCGAAAATTCGAAAAATGAAAAATCGAAATTTCTCGCTATCTATTTAACTTTGAAAGCTCAAATCTTCCATACAATGGTTTTCTGGCACGGAGAATCGATTCCCGCAGTCAGTTTTACCGTCAGACCCACCCATCTTGCTGGGCTGGTTCCACTTTGCCGTCGGGAGGGTCAAGTCGGAAACAGTGTTTTTTTTTCTCAAAAAAGTGCGCAATGACGCACTTTTTTTCTGAAATGAGCAAAAAATTTTGAGCTTGTGCGCACGCGTGCGCACTTTTTCTACCGACACGGAGAGAAAATTACTAAACATTAATTGCTCAAAGTGCTCAGAAAAATTGCTCCTGGCTCTCAATATCATAAAAATCTCCAATTTTTTTCTGGGGGCTCCGCCCCCAGTCCCCGTCCTTACTTGCCTACTACTGGTTTATTGCTAAGTTGCGGCCTAACTTTCAGTAAACATGCTAGCATTAACATACAAGCACCCATGGCCTAACGTACGTGTGATTTTCAACTTGTATATGCAACAAGCTTTGCATATTCAAGTTTTGAAATAACTGATTGCTAAATTTTAATTTTAGCTTGGCAGTTTTTGGAGAAGTTTACAAACTTTTGCACGAGGTTACGTAACTGCTAGGCTTATGTATGTTATTGTAGTGATGTTTCAGTCACTGAAACTGAAACTGAAACTAGGTTTCAGTCTCTACATGTTTCAGTTTCAGTCACTGAAACTGAAACTGAAACTGAAAGTATTTGGGAAAGTGGACTGAAACTGAAACTGAAACTATATTCGAAACTGAACTGAAACTGAAACTATCCCAATTCTAGGACTGAAACTGAAACTGAAACTAGTATAATCTGAAACCATTTCAGTCCCAGCGTAGAACCTGAAGCTTTTCTTGCTCGCTGGAACTGAAACAGGTTTCAGTTCATGCTGAGACTGAAAGAAACGTCATTTCAGTCTCTGCGTATGCTTGAGTTCCTTGAAAAGGCGGTTGGAAATCTTCCCATAATAGTTTTTCTTGCGAAAGATGGAATGTATTCGTCCAATTTTAGCCATCATATTATATATTAGATAGCAGTATATATTACTTTTAGATCATTTATTGTCAGCTTATCAGATAAAACTAAGAAGTTGTGTTACAGTACAATTGCTTTAGGTATATAGTATTTAAAGCATACGTGGCTGTGGCACCTCTACAATCTACTGCTTTAGACTCAAAGCATTTAGTTACAGCAATGAACCATTATTTTCCTCAAAACCATTATATACATTTTGGACGGATGTTATGCTTTGAAACAAATCACCAAAGTTGTTTTAGATATTTAATTAAAAAGAAAGTCAATGCAGCAAAGGAAGCAATTGTTTCACAGCGGATCTTCTATTTTATTTGTCTTTACTAAGAAAATGATTGTATAACCAAGAAATTGCAAGTAAAATACATATGAGATGAAGTTTTATTTATAACTGATATAGAAGCTTGGATATTTAAATAAGACTGCGCTTCAACATTTTTAAATACCAAATACATTTGGTAACTGAAATTTTAATTTTTTTGCTATGGCTTCCTTTACTGAAACTATTTTAATACTCGGACTGAAACTGAAACTATTTTGCCTTGCCGACTGAAACTGAAACTGAAACTATTTTGCGTCACCGACTGAAACTGAAACTGAAACTGAAATTATTTTGGGATGACGACTGAAACTGAAACTGAAATTATTTTGGTAATGACGACTGAAACTGAAACTGAAATTATTTTTGGTATCCGACTGAAACTGAAACTGAAAGTAGGTTATTTTGCCGACTGAAACTGAAACTGAAACTAAAATGGGCTACTGAAACAACACTATGTTATTGTCCGTATTTTTCTACCCACCGACCGTTCAAAACGCATTTAAAAATAGAGATGCTCTGGGCTGAGTCCTGAAAATTACTGAGTCAGATGTCGGAATCATTTTCTGAAAACTGCATAATTTTCGATGAAATTTCAAACTAGCGTATATTTTTGTTTGTATAAAAAGCACTGATGCTTCTTAGCTTGCAAACAACTTAAAAATTGTCAAAAGCCTTCATCATTTTGCTAAATTTACAGAATGAAAATTTACTTTTAAATCAATAAAACTTGAAACAAATTTACTTTTATATCACTAAAACTTGAAGATTATCATACGTATATACCTAAAGTCTTACTATTTTGAAAGTCTATTGGTTCTGTGCCCCATGCCCATCGTTGCAAAGTTAGGTGAGTTTGCAAATTTATTCAGCCATTATATAAGGTCTGGCATCTTATAATCAGAAGCTCTGAACATTGTAGAAAGGTCATGCAATTACTAATAAATGCAAAACAGACATTTTATGCTAAATTTTAGCATTTTTCCTACTATGCGCACTTTTTTAGCAAATTGCGCAAAAAATTTTGGGGCAGTGCGCAGAAGAGCGCAAAAGTGTCCGAGCAAAAAAAACACTGGGAAACCGCTACCTGGAGGTCCATAGTAGGCTCTACCTGGCCTCTCAAAACTTTGTCTATAGGGGTTTTCTGGTGTGCCCAGCTCATTCCCGGTATCCGTTTTACCGTCCGACGTGTCTATATTGCTGGGCTGGTTCTACTTTGCCGCCGGGAGGGTCAAGTCGGAAACCGCTTCCTGGAGGTCGATAGTAGGCTCTACCTGGCCTCTCAAAACTTTGTCTATAGGGGTTTTCTGGTGTGCCCAGCTCATTCCCGGTATCCGTTTTGCCGTCTGGCGTGTCCATATTGCTGGGCTGGTTCTACTTTGCCGTCTGGAGGGTCAAGTCGGAAACCGCTTCCAGGAGGTCCATAGTAGGCTCTACCTGGCCTCTCAAAACTTTGTCTATAGGGGTTTTCTGGTGTGCCCAGCTCATTCCCGGTATTCGATTTGCCGTCCGACGTACCTATTTCGCTGGGCTGGTTCTACTTTGCCGTTTGAAGGGTCAGTCGGGTGGGAGGGTCAAATGGTCGAAAATAAAGTTTCTCAAAAGTGGTCAAATTTGGTATCAAATGAAAGCCCTGAGTGAGCTGAGCAACTTTTGTCATAGAACTGCATACCCAAAGTGGCTGTAGAGTGCTGTGGTGGGATGGGGTGGGGACCTAGGCGATTTTCGGTCAAAAATGAAGTTTTTTAAAAGTGGTCAAATTTGGTACCAAGTGAAAGCCCTAAGCGAGCTGAGCAACATTTGTCATAGAACTGCATGCTCAAAGTGGCTGTAGAGTGCTGTGGTGGTGTGCGGTGGGGACTTAGGCGATTTTCGGTCAAAAATGAAATTTTTCAAAAGTGGTCAAATTTGGTACCAAATGAAAGCCCTAGGCGAGCTGAGCAACTTTTGTCATGGAACTGCATGCTCAAAGTGGCTGTAGAGTGCTGTGGTGGGGTGGGTTGGGGACTTAGGCGATTTTCGGTCAAAAATGAAGTTTTTTAAAAGTGGTCAAATTTGGTACCAAATGAAAGCCCTAGGCGAGCTGAGCAACTTTTGTCATGGAACTGCATGCTCAAAGTGGCTGTAGAGTGCTGTGGTGGGGAGGGGTTGGGTGGGGAACTGTGCGATTTTGGGTCAAAAATAAAATTTTTCAAAAGTGGTCAAATTTGGTGTCAAATGAAAACCCGAAGCGAACAGAAGAACTTTCGCGATGGAACCGTCCACCAAAAGTTGCTGTGTCGGATTTATGCCTTTACTTTCTCAACCGGAATTTAATGATAGACATAGGCCCAACACACATATTATTCCCTTTTGTGCGGAGCATTTTTGTTACTTGTTATTATATATACAAGAGATATATATACAAGAAATCATATTGAATAATACTAGCTTCAGAAAATGTATAGTTAAATACTATTTACGAATATTTGCATGCAGTACGAAAATAAATTATACGCAACTGTATAAGTAGAAGCACTAGGACTTAGGAGAATAAAACACCCATAACCATGTTGATGCAGAAATGCAGAAAACCATTCTAAACCATTGGAAACAGGCGGGCGGCGGTAGTTAGCAATATGAGTAAGAACGCAGACAAGCAGGAGTATGGGAGCGCTGCCCCCAGTAGAAAATCTTTAGAAATATATATTACTTTTTTAACCTATTTTTCTAGTAGCTTTCGCACAAAATCGTCTTCTATTTGGCTCAGAGCGAGCGAATTTTTTTGAAAAATTAAATGGTTGAAACTTGAAACCTATATTTCAGACTACTTTTCCAGCAAAAACTAATGCAATATGGTAAGCTCGCGCTGCGCGCGAACTTAATTTTTCTACTGGCAAAATTTCCTGGGGGGCAAAGGTGCTTCGGGGAGGGCGCCCGCCCGGGCGCCCTCCCCTTATCTACGCCAATGTATATATGTATATATAATCAATTTCTATGTATTATTGTAGGGTCCTCGCTGGACATACCTGTTCTGCGCGGTGGCCCTGTTCGTGTATCAGACCCTGGACGCGACGGACGGGAAGCAGGCCCGACGAACCAACTCCGCCTCCCCGCTGGGCGAACTCTTCGATCACGGATGCGACTCACTCTCACAGGGTCTGTCTCTTCGGTCAGCTTGGCGGGAAGATTAATATAATATTAATATTAATATTTGGAATTAAATATGCAGGGTATTTTTTCAGAAGGGCGGAAATGCTTTCCACCTGGATTTTTTGGACCCAAATTTTTGCCAAAACAGGCAAGTTTTAAAAACATTTTTGTCGTTGCCAGAGATTTTTTGTAACTGTTCCGATGTTGCTGCCTCAAAGTGGGTGGAATGGTGGACCTTTCCCCGTCCCCGGATGCAAACCGGCAACGAACTTCTCTTCCCTCCTTCAAGGAGGCAATTACCCCCCTAACGAGCCGATTGACGATCGTCAGGTGGTTGGAAGCAGTCACAGCAACATTTTCTATAAAAATGGCTCTTTCTAGCCTAAATCAAGGCATTTTTGAGAATTTTTCGTTTCTACGTTAAAAATATATATGCCGCAAAAATTCCAATTTTGGCCAAAAAGTTCCCCCGAAAATTTAACCCGCCCTTTGGGCCCGGGGATGGGGCGGGGAAAATCTCCAAAAACCCTGAATAGTAATAATATAATGTCTGGAACAACGTTTGTTGTAATTCTTATACGGGGTCGTTTATGTACTGTTTTGCGGGGCAGACTGCAGATAGACTGGCGGAGAGCCAATCTTATCATATCCTATACGTAATCGTACGTATATAATCAATACTGCCCAAGTCCCGTCAATTTACTATTATTGATCTTCTCTATGAATGTGCGGGTGGATTTGTGTTTTGTTTTGTTGCAGTTTTTGTGACGCTGGAAACGTGCCTGTCCGTTCTGCTGGGGGACCATCCTACCATAGCCCTCCTGATCTGCGTCTACTCTCTCTTTCTTTTCTACGCCGCCCACTGGCAGACCTATTGCTCTGGAATCATGCTCTTTCAAAGGTATCCTTCTTCGGCTGGGCTCGGATGCTTATTCTAATACGTATATAAGTATTTTCAGAGGCAAGGAAGTTTTTGGATTTTCAGTTGAAAGTTTGTTAACAATTTGTGCTATTCTCTGAAATATGTAAGACGAGTTTTGGCAACGATGGTCTGGTCAATGGGGGCAAAAGGATGTGTAAGGATTTCCGATGAAGCCGGAAACTTTTTCACTTTTTGACGAATTTTTAAGCTAAGCTGCGCGGTGTTTCTTTGCACAGCTTGACCTCGCAATTTGTTTTTTCTAATTCTCGTATTTTTTTGTTTTTTAGATTTGATGTGACGGAGGCTCAGTTTGTGGTCATCCTAATCTGTCTCAGCTCCTTCCTTTTTGGTCCTCAAATTTGGAGGTGGGAGGTACGAAGACGGAGTTTCTGTTTACACTTTTTTGAAATCTTGAGAAATGAAATCAAATTTAAAAATCTATCTATTCTGTATCACAATTAGACTTGGGTTTATTTTTTAATGTACACTAAATAATTATACGTACCTTAACCTTTGCTTTGCTTAACAGACGCTACCATTGTGTATATATACTAGGGGGAAAAATGCCCTCGACGGGCAACCAACTTGGTAGAATAGGGAAAGACTTGAATGTTAAATACACGGTGCATGGTTACAACTGAGATTCTGCTGAAGCGGAAAAATGCCGTTTCTCAGCGACTAAAATGACAGAAACCAGCTTTGTGCGCCGAATAGGGAATCTACTCGGCGACTAAAATGAAAGAAACCAGCTATGTGCGCCGAATAGGGAATCTACTCGGCGACTAAAATGAAAGAAAACAGCTTTGTCGCCGAATAGGGAATTCCCTCCTTCCGCCCTATTCGCGCGAACTTATCGTCTTTCGGGAGGAAATATATAGGTAATTACTCTGTTAGGAACTGCAAACGTAAGCATTGCGCTCAATATGACATTTCCCGTACCGGTTGCGTGGTGACTAGGGGTGGCGCTAGATTAATTTCTTTTTGAGCTACCTGATCCGTAAATATTTTATGCATACAACCGCTAGCAGGACCAACAGAAAGCAACAATAAGTATATATGCAGTTTAAAGAATTTGTGGTCGACAGTCCTTGTGCTAAAATATATACAATCAATCACATTTCATTTTATATAATGTCTGATTGTATCAATTCTCGGCAAGATCAGCACAGAGCACACCTATATATATATATATATTATTAATATACATATATATATATATATATATATATATATATATATATATATATATATATATATATATATATATATATATATATATATATATATATATATATATATATATATATATATATATATATTTATGCTCTCAATGTTTCTGATAGCACATCGAAGATAGCGTATTTATGTCTGTGAAAACCTTGACTTACGTAAGTGCTTGATAAAAATGTTTTGCATTCTGAAGTAATTCTGCCATTCTGAAGCTCTCTCATTATTCAGCAAAGCAACACATAACAGGCTTCAAAGTTCGCGCGAATAGGGCGGAAGGAGGGAATTCCCTATTCGGCGACAAAGCTGGTTTCTTTCATTTTAGTCGCCGAGTAGATTCCCTATTCGGCGCACATAGCTGGTTTCTTTCATTTTAGTCGCCGAGTAGATTCCCTATTCGGCGCACAAAGCTGGTTTCTGTCATTTTAGTCGCTGAGAAACGGCATTTTTCCGCTTCAGCAGAATCTCAGTTGTAACCATGCACCGTGTATTTAACATTCAAGTCTTTCCCTATTCTACCAAGTTGGTTGCCCGTCGAGGGCATTTTTCCCCCTAGTTTCGCTTATTTTTCCGCTGCAGAGAAAATTATGTCAGAGAAGTTGCATATATACACAATGTAAGCAAAGCTAGCTACCGCAAACAGGCTGGATGAAAACGTTCTAGTTCAACTGAATGTATTTGCTGAAGCGGAAAAATGCCTGTTAATAGCCTTTTCAGAACTTTATACACGGTGCGTGGTTACAACTGAGATTCTGCTGAAGCGGAAAAATGCCGTTTCTCAGCGACTAAAATGACAGAAACCAGCTTTGTGCGCCGAATAGGGAATCTACTCGGCGACTAAAATGAAAGAAACCAGCTATGTGCGCCGAATAGGGAATCTACTCGGCGACTAAAATGAAAGAAACCAGCTTTGTCGCCGAATAGGGAATTCCCTCCTTCCGCCCTATTCGCGCGAACTTTGAAGCCTGTTATGTGTTGCTTTGCTGAATAATGAGAGAGCTTCAGAATGGCAGAATTACTTCAGAATGCAAAACAACAGTTTTATCAAGCACTTACGTAAGTCAAGGTTTTCACAGACATAAATACGCTATCTTCGATGTGCTATCAGAAACATTGAGAGCATACATATATATATATATATATATATATATATATATATATATATATATATATATATATATATATATATATATATATATATATATATATATATATATATATAGGTAGCTGTAGGTGTGCTACCCCTGTGATAGGTGTCTCTGTGCTGATCTTGCCGAGAATTGATACAATACACACATACATATATATAAAATGAAATATGATTGATTGTGTATGTTTTAGCACAAGGACTGTCGACCACAAATTGTTTAAACTGCATATATACTTATTGTTGCTTTCTGTTGGTCCTGCTAGCGGTTGTATGCATAAAATATTTACGGATCAGGTAGCTCAAAAAAGAAATTAATCTAGCCCCACCCCTAGTCACCATACAACCAGTACGGGAAATGTTATATTGAGCGCAATGCTTACGTTTGCAGTTCTTAACAGAGACATTACCTGGTTTTTTCTGTATATATTTCCTCCCGAAAGACGATAAGTTCGCGCGAATAGGGCGGAAGGAGGGAATTTCCTATTCGGCGACAAAGCTGTTTTCTTTCATTTTAGTCGCCGAGTAGATTCCCTATTCGGCGCACATAGCTGGTTTCTTTCATTTTAGTCGCCGAGTAGATTCCCTATTCGGCGCACAAAGCTGGTTTCTGTCATTTTGAATCGCTGAGAAACGGCATTTTTCCGCTCAGCAGAATCTCAGTTGTAACCATGCACCGTGTATTTAACATTCAAGTCTTTCC
>JASAND010010499.1:0-11468 GCA_030248195.1 Trissonchulus latispiculum
AATGCCTTGTATCCTTCGTGGATCCGCCTGCTGGCCAGCGTTTACTTCATTTTCTTGACGTGGGTAGTTCGAAAGATTAGACTAGATGTGGGTATGCATAGAAGGCCAAGACACCGACGGACAATGCAAATCTATATATTGCGAAAGTGGTTTATCGCCGATCGCAACTTACAGTACTGCTCATACTTGCAATTTCCCATGCTAAGCATCAACACACCTTTCATACTTGTGGATGGATATACCTTCACATACTGAAGAAGGATTTGCCAACAACAGCCATAAGAAGTGCATCTTACCTTGTCACGTGCTGTTTTACCAGAAAACCTTATTCTATTCCATGTTAGATTAGACCATGTTTTATAATTATTTTTTTAGAATTATGTATTAAGCGATTAATCAGGCTTGAGAATTGCTGGCAGACAACACTGTGAAATTCGCTGAGGTCACAAGCCAAGCACCTGCAAGCTAAACTAAAATTTGAAAATATGTGATTAGTGCGTCTATCAAAAGATTCTGACTTTCGAAAACTGACCACATTCCGAGGAATTTGGCTGCCTGCGCGGCGCATTGGAAATCTGCCGAGGAAACCTGCAAATTGGGTTGGAAATTTGCTGTTTGTGTTTCAGTGTCGGAAGACTCCACGGAATGCTGCTCCTCCGTTTGGAATTTAGCAGGTTGTGCTGACCGATAAACAAACTCCGCGGAAAGCTGCCGATGGTGTTGGGAATTAGCAGATTGTGAAAACACAAAAGCAGATTCCTCGGAATGTTGCCGATTGTTTTGGAATTTGGCAACCTGGCTGAGGACCCCTTGGATTTTTGTTGATCGTCAGGGAATTCCATGGTCTGATCTGATAACAGCCCATACCCAAAGGGCGAATTCCTTTTAAACTTGGACAAATCCTTTGTATTGCCTTGATTCAATAATGGTAAAAAGAAGTAAAGAATGAAATAGGAATTAAGTATAAAGAATTATTTTCCTTTGTTGAACAAATAAATTTATTTGTACAGTTTAATTTGTTTATTATTTATTTATAATTCTACTGTTTTAATAGCCCAAGAGTAATCTATGTCTGCACTTAGTTGGCAGCGTTCAATACAGGCATTCGAGAAACTTTAAAGTTTGCATTATATAATGTATCTAGTCACTCTAGTTGCCATAGCTTCTTCTAGTTCCCAGTAACTTCTAAAATAAAACATAAAACGCAGGTGTTTACTCAACATAAAAAATTATTCAAATAACGTTGTCAAAGCAATTAAGGTAAAGAGTCAAACCTAAAATGTCAATAAGTCACGATAAGTGAAAATAAGGCGCGATAAGTGAAAATAAGTCAGGATAAGTTATAATAATTCTCAATAATAAGTCTCGGTAAGTCCTGGAAGCGGCAGAAGCCAATATCAACACCTAAATCCGGCTACAGTCGCCAGTTGGATAAGTTCACGGGTTAAACAAAACCAAAAAACCATGGTTAGCGACACGGGATCCAAAGATGGGAAAAGTAGGCAAAATCCAGGTTGTCCCTACAATTTAACTGGTCTCTTTGTAACGAAGAGCGGTTTCATAATATTTAAAAAAGGGTCCCCAGCTATTCGACAGTGGAATCGAATGATGTGGCCAAATCTGGAAGACTAAATTACTTCGAAAACGCAGCAAAATAATTAGTTATTTAGCTAAAGCTAGTTTCGTTGTATTCATTAGGAAGAGCAACTAGACGCATATAACACTGGCCCCAGAAAAGCTCAAAAGCAGTTAAAGTTACAAAAGTCTATTTAGGCTAAGACACTAGATAATTGATTAAAAGCTAAACAAGTATAAAGCAGGTCCACTACCAACACAGAATATTGAATGAACTTGTTTCTGAAGTTGTATCTTCTGGAAAACACACAAGAAAAAATTTAACTACTGAACATTTTATATTTCGCTGGTTTGAAAGCGCTAGAATAGCGAAATGCTTTTTTGAGAAAGAGAAAACTAAATACATTGACGACAAAAGTCATTGTACATACATTGATATTTTAAAAAGGTTATAAAGCAAATATATACAAAGCTAATACCAAACCAGATACTAAGCAACGATAATAAAATACCATAAAGATGAAGACCATAAATACCATAACAATATTTGCAGTCACGGTAAACCTGGGTTATCGACTTAAACCTTTTTAGAGGCTGATTAAAATTTGCCTCAAAAATGATATTTTTTGATTTAGAGGATCTAGGAACGGTGGTAGTAAAGTTAGAAGCGGTTCTTCTTTTCTTGAAAGACAAAACAAAATTTTGAGAAAGAAATGGCATTGAACAGAGATTGCTACATCAAAACGTTTCAAAGTAAATATATACACAGGAAATCCAAAGTAATACACAGGAAATCTAAAGGATACAAAAGATACACAGTTATAAAAGATCACAATCGCGTCCATTTGCAATATTTGCAGTCACATCTCAAGTGGGTTCTTTGTGAATTGGACAGAGCACTGGGGTGAAGCCAAATTTAGTTAAACATTGGGGTCAAAAACTTGCTGGAGGCGGTTCGGGGGAGAGCGACAAGTTTCGTCAAAAATTTTGAAAGCATAGCACCAGCTCCCCCTCCCATAGGTGTAACGGAGATCTGAGGTGAGTCCCCCAACAAAACTTTCTTGGGGGGGGTGAAAAATACGCCCCCACCGTAGACGAATGCACCCTCCCCTCCCCTCCAAAGACACTATGCCCTCCCCAGATTTGTAAGCCCAGGAATGAAAGTTTAGCTTAGAAACAGACTCTGAAACAAAACATGTTACAAAACATTCATACAAAATGGGCGGTTAATTGATTGACAAAAATAAATTCTTTTGAAAAAAAGAACATTTCTGTTCTCACATGTGTAGTATTGATTATATTGGAATTTATGTTTTAAATTTTATGTTTAAGTCCAACTTTAAGTAAAAATTAAGTTATAGAAACTTAAAATTTAAATATACTGATTCATATCTATTTATGAAAAACTTATAAGTAGAGAAAAACATTGAAACTCTAAACGTATCGAAATTAGACAAGTGAGAAAACTTTAAAAACCTATGAAAACCTTATGCCCAGCAAATGCAGGCATTTCAATTCAGTCACATACAGAGATACAAATATGTTATACAGAGACACATACAGGAAGAGGTAAATGCCTCAATCGATAGATACGTACACTGTTTTACGCCTATGCGTTTTTACAACTCAAAGTGAAAGAAAGGCCATTGACTAATGCTGAAAAGGGTCCTCCTTGAACTAGAACTGGAAATTAAGAGTTAAGGGGGGGCTACGAACGGTTTTGCCCAACTTCTTCAGAGAGACCTACCTTTTGCCATATGATTAGCTAACATATCAAGGTTAAATAGTCCGTAGTGGGCATTATTATATCTAACACACACCGATTCTGGCACTACGCCAAAGTTGAAATTTTGGTGCGAAAAGTGGGTTTTTTGAAAAAGCTTTTCTGAATTCTGGTGGATTAACGGTTTGACCATTTCTGAAACTTTTTGCCACAAATGTTAACTGTTACTAGTGCTAAATATTAAAAGTATTCCGGCTTTCGAGCGTTGCTTCCTTCTTTAGTTATAACAGCTCAAAGTTTGAAATTTTGGAAAAAGTTGCGAGGTGACCGTGCGCCGTTTTCGATCTAATAAAATTGGCAGCCCCTAGCCTACCCCAGCTTTTCACCAGTTATTAGGCTCTAATAGGGGCATACTGTCTGTGAATTTCAAGAGTAGTATAGGAGGGCCATTTCGACCCTGATTTCGAGGTACGAGCGAGTTTTGGAGTTTCGACTTTTGATTTAAATCGAACGATGACGAAGTGGCTTGAATTCCAATAGTGTAATAACTAGAAAGTGTGCTTACAATATAGTCTAAGCTTGGCTATGTTCCCTTTTTGCCCAAAAGGGATTGCCAGCAAAGCCAGAAAAGTTCGACCCTGATTTCGAGGTACGAGCGAGTTTTGGAGTTTCGACTTTTGATTCAAATGGACCCGTGACGGAGTAAGTGTGCTTATGACGTAGTCTAAGCCAGCCTGTAGTCCCCGTTTTTGGCTACGTGCTAAACAGTTAAGCCAGAAAAGTTCGACCCTGATTTCGAGGTACGAGCGAGTTTTGGAGTTTCGACTTTTGATTTAAATCGAACGATGACGAAGTGGCTTGAATTCCAATAGTGTAATAACTAGAAAGTGTGCTTACAATATAGTCTAAGCTTGGCTATGTTCCCTTTTTTGCCCAAAAGGGATTGCCAGCAAAGCCTGAAAAGTTCGACCCTGATTTCGAGGTACGAGCGAGTTTTGGAGTTTCGACTTTCGGTAGGTAAGAGAGTGCCCTCATACTGGGTACTTGAGCAGTTTTGTGTTGAGGCTCCTGATGCCTCTGTGAACTCCCGATCTTTTGAATCTTATTAGCCCTATTGTAACAGTGTTGTCTAGGAACAGTGTTGTCTGAGAACGGTGTTGTCTAGGAACAGTGTTGTCTGAGAACAGCGTTGTCTAGGAACAGCGTTGTCCAGGAACACTGTTGTCTAGGAACACTGTTGTCTAGGAACACTGTTGTCTAGGAACACTGTTGTCTAGGAACAGTGTTGTCTGAGAACACTGTTGTCTAGGAACAGTGTTGTCTGAGAACACTGTTGTCTAGGAACAGTGTTGTCTGAGAACAGTGTTGTCGAAACAGGAAAGGAACGTGTTCCCGCTAAAACTGGTTTCAACAGAATCAGAAAGGAACACTGTTGCCGCTGAAACTGGTTTCAGCAGAATCAGAAAGGAACAGTGCTCCTGTTAAAACTAGCTTCAGCAGAATCAGAAAGGAACAGTGTTTCTGCTAAAACTAGTTTTAGCAGAATCAGAAAGGAACAGTGTTCCCGCCAAAACTGGTTTCAGCTTAAAGTTGAAGATTCAGCTTTGATGTGAAATAAACTGATAATACCATTGGAGACTAGTCCTATTTTATGCATACATATAGAAAATCTTTATTAGCTATTTATTCAATCAAACATTGGTAATCGTATTGTGCACCGGAAACTCTTACTTTTTAATCTAAGCCAAGTTTTCCACCCATGACTGTTTGTTTTCGGTTCTTTTTACATGTAATATTGCGTAACACATATTAGCTTAAAATCACTTGACCAACATTAACTGAAAGTGGCTAACGTGTTTTACAAAATAGTCAAAATGGATCCAAATTCTGGATCACTTGACGTCTTTCAAAATGTGTTCCAAGCTTGTTCAAGGGCGACCATCTCCTACAGCTTCCAATTTTTCCACAACAAGTGCGGTTAACTGCTGTACCTTTTTCGCCTCGGCTTACTGAATCCATCTCGTGGAGCTCTATAATAAATCGGAAATATAACATAAATTTGTTGCCCCGACCGAATTCATATATTCAAACTTTAAATTTATATTGATATTAATTTATGTGCAATGGCTGTCAGAAATGAGGGGATGCAAAATACTTAAGAGGAAAGTCTACAAGTTTAAAAATAATGCATCAATCCGTAAGATAATCAAGCGTGTGCGTCCACCGATAAAATGATAATTCGTTATTATTCAAAAACAAATCAATTTTAGGTTTAAAATCGCATGTTTTCTAGTATTATAGTGGTTCATTGATCTAGTCGAACAAAAGTTTACTTCATAAAACAGTTTCAAATGTAGTTCATTCTTTAATTAATTTAATTAATGCTGAATTAATTATTGCGTGGGTTTAATTTATTACTGATGAAATTATGGGGGAAATGATAATTCTTGCAAACAATCACTGACTAGTTGAGTTACCATGCGGGCCTGACAGCAAATATCACAAGCTTTCGAGCTAGTATAAACCGGTAGCGTTTACAACTGCATCACAAAAATAATAAAACATTAGCATACACATTTTGCGAACCTGGTTTAACCAAATGGCTGCAACCAGCTCTAAGAGCTAGACGATTACCAATTCGCAATGATAAAAGTTAACGTTGTTTGGTATGCGCACTTATTCAGAAACCCAGATTCCAGGTTACTTGGCAAACAGCTCAAAATTACCACCCATAGAAAACAGCTCTGGATTGTAAACGATGAAACAGCAAAACATTTCACCGACTTTGATCCGTTTTATGAATAAAAAAGTGGGTTGAAATCGTGTGAAAATTTTCGATGATAGCGTAATCGAAGTACTTTAGATGGTGATTTCGCTTTACTGATTGTTCAGGTATTCACAAAAACGTGCAGTAAAAGCTTTTAGAAGGCAAAGTGGAAGTTGTTTACGACAAGAAACATAAAGAACCACAAAAGCTACTGAGCTTTGAGGGAGTCGCATACTTGTGTGGAAAAGAGAAAGGGGAAAGCGCAGGATTTTTGGGTTATCTTGATGTCTACTTTATGAGTACTTTAACATTACCTCCTAAAGTATACCAACTGTGGCAATGATCTAGAACGAAAGAAAGAAGGATGTCACTACAGCACCTCCGACCCGAAAAATTCGGGCTTGAGGTGAGGATCGAACCCGATTTAATACGAACGTGTACATTATTTCCTTCATTTTAGAAACAACAATCTAAATTTCAGAAAAGAACTCAATTGTATCGTAAATAGATTGCTTACTGTCTCGTAGCTTGAGGTACAAAACGCAATACAGACCACACAAATTCGATCCAAACTGTTGAATCTTACTAGTACTGAAAACCGGCTCTTTGCCAGAAGTTCGCAAGTATCGCTCTACTTCTAATGGAGGGTAAAGTCCAAATGAATCAAAATATTCAACGTGTTTCTCCTTTCTACTGTTGAGGTAACAAACCCAATGAGTTCCGCTACCTGAAAATTTATCAAAATTTACAATACCGCACTCGTTCTTCCGAATCTGTGGCGGTAGCGTGTCCCTCATGAAAATACCTCGAAAAGTTTTAGTACCTTTCATCATTTCACCTAAATCAAGGTTAGTCAGCGCTTTCCCATCAAGTAAATTCCTTTCCCATACCTTTTGCCCGGCAGGAACATGCCTTTGCCGGAAGTTTTCTTCAAAACTTGGTTGAGTGCCGCCGCCCCTGCAGCCGTTGCCGCTCCTACGCCCAATGCCTTGAGACCGGCTACCGCTGCAGGGATTCCTAGCGCTAAAAAAGGCAGGAGGCCTCCGTGCTTTGCAAGCTGTGATTTTGACAATGAAAGTTTAACGCCTTTTCTCAGTCTTTTCGCCTCATTTACTTTTTGAAATTGAGTTCTCGTTAAAAGCATATTATCAGGACCACTAAGCGCAGCATAACCCAAGATCAATGATGTTTCACTTCCAGTTCTGAAAGCATTCTTCAGCTTCGCCTTTTGATTATCTGACAATTTAACTCCATGTTTCACGTACATTATTTTTAAAGGAGAGAAATTCAATTCAGAGTAATATTGACTCTACCATCAATGGTTTCTAAGCTTGCAGTTTTATCGCCGAGCACAATACAGTAAATGTAATAGTTTTCGCTTGGTTTATGTCGAAAATTATGTCTGACCTCTAGATCGGTCTTGCTCACCTGTTCATATACAGACTCGTCCCTATGAGACACGTCAAAAAACAAAATAGGGTACAGTGCCTTAAAGTCAGCATAGCTAACTTGAGAACCAGTATCCTCGTCCACGTCTTTTAGCCCTGCCTGTAGGAAACTGTAATATAATCGAGCATAGTCATTATTATCGAAGTCACACTCATATTTTTCCTCAGGATGCTGAGTTGAATTTAGCCGAATCTCGGCCTGACTTAGCGAAAGGTGATCAAAGATCATGCTGTTTTCGTCTATTTGCTTCGACCTGCTACTCTTTTGTAGTACGACGAAAATATGAATAGGTCTGCTGATGGTAGAAGCAACACGCCAGAAGGGATACTGCTCGTCCTTTTCGTCAGATCGGTAAACAGAGATACTTTTCCAGTAAATCTGCACAGTTTGTGACTTTAGAAGTCGGCTTTCTAGGCTAGACATTGTAGCTAGAGCTGGTACCAGAGATGGAACATACCAGCTCATATGATCCAGCCAAAACTTGGCCTGAGAATCGTGATTGTTAGAATGCAGAATGCACCTATCGTCGTTCCTTTCCAACTTCAAAGTATGCCTCACACCTCTCAGAACCTTGCTAAAATCCTTTGTAAATCCGAACAAAAATCTTAGAGGAAGAATAAAACTGATTTGCTTTCCGTCCGAAGTTAGCATGTGTCGCTGTGTGAACCCTAGGTTGAAACTGGGATTGTCTGTCGTACTTGCGCCAACAATTTCTTGTGCTTGATTTCTGATTAGTTCAGTATTGTATTTTTGAGTATCCGTACCACCGTTTCCTGTATCCTTGTACCACATCATTGCGGTACCCACAGAACGACTGAAGTCGTCCGAAATATTAACTAGGTTTAAAACGGTTGTCGCCAAGTGCACATGATCAAAATCCTCTAGCAGCTGCTCATTTGCAAAGTATTCCGCCCTCGAGAACAAACTAAACCCATTATTAACAATAGTGGTTGCTTCCGTGGCTGGCAACTGATTGCCTGCCTGGTCCAAGATTCTGCCTTTAATCAACAGAAACGAATCGTGAGGCAACAGCCAGCCATCCATATCTTTGGTAAAAAATTCAAACCTTCGTAGCTGTTGGACATTAACGTTATTTTCCCTGTACTGAACGTACTCGTACTTGGCTGTGGAGGCTTCCTCCACTGCAGGCTCAAAAATGTTCCAGTACGGTGCCTCGACTATCTCGGACTGAATTGGCTTCATTTTATAAAGCAGGAAAGAAAAAATCACATTTTAAGCAAGTATTGAATTATTCTTGAAGGCCTTTTACGTGAGGGCCTTTTCCGTATGCCCGAACCTGCAGTTAGGTTTGACAAAGCCTCCATCACCCCTGTCCTTAATTTCGGTCCCACCTCTTCTGTCGCACTTTTCAGGCTTGGGCTTTTAGTTGCCTTGTAAACTTTGTTGGCAAGTTGTTCTACATTTGAAGGATTCAAGGTTTTGTCGACAAAACGCTGCGTTCGTCGCCGAGCTTCATCCTTGAGGGAATCCTTCATGTCATGGATTAGTCTCTTCCCGATGGGTTTCAACACACTGCTAGCGAACTGCTTGCCTTTCTGGAGCAAGAGTTTAGCCCCCGCTTTTAGCTTTGCCTTAACCATTTCAGGTCGAAGAACAGATTTCATGACTGAGCCAATTCCCTTTCCTTTGACAACATAGACTGAACGTTTCCCAGTCAATATCATTTTAGAAGCCTAGATTTTTTGTTCTCGGATGTGCAATACGTAAGTGACATGCTCATTATTGAGATTGATTCCAATGCCTCGTTGATCAGTAACCCGCATTCTGATTCTGCTTAGGGAATCCATCTGTTTAACTGGTAAGTAAATGGGACGATTTGGTTTCTCAACCAGAAGCGAACCGGGCTGAAGCGTGGGAACAAAGGAATGAATAATGTCAGACGAAACTCCATTGACATATGACTCCGCTACGATGCTACAGCAGATCAGGATACTGTCAATTCCATTTGTAATATTCACTCGATCTTTGCCAGTCATGGATCCACTAATTAAATTGACATCGCCAAATCCCAAAATCTTTCGCAAACCTGGCGAAACACTTAAGTCTAAGCTGTAATCTTCGACCATATCGATTTTAAGCTTCCCCGTGCTATAATTTGGAACCATATTAATGATGTTTTCATCGACGCGCTTACTGGAGAGGCACCTCTTGATCTCTTTTTCCAATGCTGGAATGTCATACAGCCCGTCATCCATTTCAATCAAGAACGCTCGGTTGTCGTTAACGAGCAACTTAAACACGTTGTTGTGATAATATGACGCGATATTGTACCAGCTATACCACATTGTACAGCTGACTAAGGCAATCTCAAGATTTCTGCTGGTTACGTCTACCGGATTTGCAAACGACATTTCAAAATCCTCTGGGCTACCTGCGCGGCTTGAATCGAGCATAATGTACATTTTATTTTATATAAGTGGAATCAGTTCAACTTAACAAATTTGTCAAATTTTTCTTTGTGATACTCTTCATCAATAGCCTGCGTTTCCAAAAGCTTGTCTAAAATTTCTGATATTTCGTTAACCAGATGAACGCTGTTATTACCCGCTAATTTGCTAGACACCAATAGTATCAGCCGATTCCCTAAGGCAATCTCAAGATTTCTGCTGGTTACGTCTACCGGATTTGCAAACGACATTTCAAAATCCTCTGGGCTACCTGCGCGGCTTGAATCTAGCATAATGTACATTTTATTTTATATAAGTGGAATCAGTTCAAAGAAACATGTTTGTCATATAACTCTTTGTGTTTCTTTTTATCAATAGCCTGCATTTCCAAAAGCTTGTCTAAAATTTCTGATATTTCGTTAACCAGAAGATCGCTGTTATTACGAACTTTTTTGCGAGACATACACAATAGCAGCAGCCGATTCTCTAATTCTTCGCTATTCTTGTAGAACCGGATCCCGTGCAGAAGGCGGCACTTTCCGGACTTAGGATTGGGGTCTATGCCAGATAGTTCAACTAGTTCCTTGAAAATAGCTATGCTTTCTTGGCTGTAGGGAGTCTTGGAGTTGAATCTTTTTGTAACCAAATCTACAAGGTCACTTTTAACTGCTCTTTCCATGATCAGATCTCCATCACTGTTTTTGGCAACTAGCTCATGCGAGTTTAGAAGCCGTGGATAATCAACGAGTAAATTGCCGAATTTCGATTCAGAATCTATGGTGTAAGGACTATTAACGCCCCTCCCAGTCTGGATGCGAGCTAGGGCTTTGTATTTAGCACTGGATCTTTTTGCGTTTTCTTGAACTCCGGTTTTTTGCAGGATCCGTTTGTATGTTTGGATATCCTGGGAATCGATAACGCCATTCTTGAGTAAATTGTTGTCTCTTATGTACTGAAACGGCGCCAGTAGTAGGTGGAGCAGTCCGCTGGTTCCAAGAAAGGTATCCGTTTTTCCATCTACAGTTAGCGATACAACGTCTTCGTTTACCAATTTCGAGAAATCTATGTTTCCCTTTTTACCTATTTTTGATGTGCCAGGATTGACCTCTAGTGATGAAAACCGTGGATTTTGTGTGGATTGGACCACACTTTCAAGAATTTGTTGAGTGATAGAAGCCTTGGGTGGTACAGGGAGTAATGCTGGCGGAATCCATGAGAGGGGCGGAAGTGCCTGATCCGTTCCGTTCCGAGTTTGGCGTTCGGAGATTGCTGAAACTATTGGCTTGCTTTGTTTTTCGTATTCCTCTTCCTGTTGCCTTTGTGCGGTGTGAGCAGACGACACCTTGTTTTTCAAATCTCTCTTGTGTCGACTGGCGTCTTGAATTAATTTAGATTTCTGTTTTGCATAATAATCACTTAACGCCTTCATGTGGTTATTGCTAACCTTCACAGTTTTCTCCGTCATTTTAACTTCATAGAAACTAAGTAAAAATAACTTAAACGAGATTCCACAAAGTGGAAATAAACCACCTTAAATAAAGTTAAG